>RJWM01002232.1:95897-133721 GCA_004363535.1 Dasyprocta punctata | reverse complement strand
TTACCTATCTTCCAGCAAATTTAATATTTCTGTTTTAATATTTAGATCTGTGATCCACTTTGAATTAGTTTAGCACATGGTGAAAGATAAAGGTCCAATTTTAATCTTTAGCATGTACAAAGTCAGTTTTTCCACCATCATTTATTAAAGAGTTTATCTTTGTACCAGCACATGTGTTTGGCACCTTTGTGAAAGATAAGGTGACAGAGTATGTTTGGAGTTGTTTCTGAATTTTCCAATCTGTTGCATTGATCTTCAGGTCTTTTTTTTTTAGTACCACACTGTTTTTATCACAGTAGCTTTATAGCGTAATTTCAAGTCAGAGATTTTGATGTTCCCTGCCTTGCCTTCATTGCCCAGAATTGCCTTTGCAATTCTAGGTCTCTTCTGTTTCCAAATGAATTTTATAATTATTTTCTCTAATTCTGTGAGATATGCTGTTGGAATTTTGGTCAGAATTGCATTAAATTTGTATAACAGTTTTGAAAGTATGGCCATTTTTGGTATATTGGCTCTTCCTACCCAAGAGCAAGAAATAACTTTCCATTTTCTAATATCCTCTTCAATTTCCTGTACCATAGATTTCAATGTAGAGGTCATTTATAGCCTTCATTAGGTTGATTCCTACGTATTTCATTTTTTTGGATGCTATTGTGAAAGGTATTATTTCACTAATTTCTCTCTTAGTGAGTTTGTTATTTATGTACAGGAAAGCTATTGATTTTTGAGTGTTGATTTTGTATCCAGTTATGCTACTGAATTTTATCTATTAAATCTATCAGTTTTTTAGTGGAGTCGTTGGGGTCTTCTATGTAGAGTATCATGTCATCTACAAGTAATGATTATTTAACTTCTTCCTTTCTTATTGTTATTCCTTTTATTTCTTTTTCTTGTCTAATTGTTCAGGCTAAGGTTTCTAGAACTATGTTGAATAAGAATGCAGACAGTGGACATCATTGTTTTGTTCCTGATTTTATAGTGAAATCTTCCAGATTTTGTCCATTTAGCATGATGCTGGCTATTGGTTTGTCATAGATGGCTTTTATCAGATTGAGATAAAGACCACCTATTCCAATTTTCTGTAAGATTTTAATCATGAGTGGGTGCTGGACTTTGTCAAAATATTTTTCTGCATCTATTAAAATGATTGTATGGTTTTTGTCCTTGGCTCCGTTAATATGGTGTACTTCATTTATTGATTTATGTATGTTGAACCATCCCTGCATCCCTGGAATGAATTCAGCTTGGTCATGTTGTATAATCTTCTTGATGATTTGCTGCATTCTGTTTGCAAGTATCATATTGAGGACTGTACCCTTTTTAAATGTAGTACGATTTATTTATATTTGTAAAATTGCATTAAATGGCAACAAACCACTCCTGTTTTTCTTCCTACCTACACATATGAAAATAATACATTTGATCTACAAGGTTTTTAAATATTTTTTGTTTCTAGTGATTTTCAAATATTTCAGCATTATACTAGCAAAGTTGTTTCAAGTCAGAAATATTCAGTGGAGTTCATTTTTCTATTGGTAAAGTGGACTTAACAGTTTCAAAAACTAAAGAGTATCTAGCTAATGTATTTTAGAGAAGACATGAAATTCATAATTTGACTATAGAAAAAAATATCATCTGCCTTGTAGGAAAAGTATTATCAAAGATTATAACAATTCTATGCACCAACTAGTTTGAATATCAGTAACTACCAGCAGAGTAAAAATACAGACAGCTATTGGGAGTTACTTTAACTTAGTAAGTCTAGGGTCCCAACTATTTCTTTTCTAAGTTTTTACTTACCAACATTTCAGATATAGGTGTATAAATAATATACAACAGCATAATATTTCTAAACTCTTGGAAAGAATGTGTCCAAGATGGACTGTGTAACATCTTCAGTAAAAATATACTAGAAAAGCATAAATACATGGCAAATTCATTATCAAATTTTTACTTTTGTATTGTTTATAATTAATAATGTATTTATATACATATATTAAATAAGTATATATGTTTTATACAAATACATTATTATATAACAGGTACATTATATGTATTTTAAGTCACTACGTATTTTGAGTGCATTCAGTGTTTTGTAACCATTGCTCTAAGAAAATATGACAACCAGAGTAAAGGGAAAATTTCAAATAATCTAGCCATCCTGATCTAATAGCCTTTATACAAGTAGAAAAATTATTTAGATATTAAGACAAATTTGGCTTCAGGAATAAATCTGTATCACTACAAAACAGAAACTTTTCAAAGATGATTAAATGAAGAAAATGGCAAATTAAAATACTAACAGAAATTTTTAAATGCAGACATAGAATCATTAACTGATTTGATTAATTTTCTAGTTAGAGTAGTCTAAAATATCTTGCCTGAAGGAAATGAGATTGTAAGGAAAAATGTTACATTTTTAAAAAGTAAGTTATACTTCGTTAATTGTTTTACTTCGCTACATTGACTAAGAAAATTATATATATATATAGATACACATATATATCTATATCTACATATGATTTTGTTTTGTCATTTTGTGTCTGGCACTGGCTATTAAACCCAGAGTCTTTGACCTGAGCTATGATTGATTCTTTTAAACATTTCTTTAAAATATGTTTTTTTGAGATAGGTACTTCGTAGGTTGCTAAATTATCCAGGTGAGCCCCAAACTTTCAACCATTCTGCCTCAGCCTCCCAGAAGGCTAGAGATACAAAACAAAGCAAAACAGAATTTTAACTCTAGGAATCACCTTATAGATATTAGTACCACTGTATAATTGTGACTGTGATTAGTGGCCACCTCCCACATTTCCTGAAAGCATAACTTCCCCTCAAAAAGGAAAATTTCATACTGTTAAGCAAATTAGAGGCAATAACGGCATACTCCAACAACCACCAGATTAAGTAGAAACATCATTTTAGTCATGTTCAGTGAGCAGAGAAGGAAGGAAGAGGATCAGGGACATCGTGAGGATGGTGCTGGGCACAGGGGCATTTCACCCTTAATCATATGATACAGAGAACAGCACACATGCATGAGGCAGAAAGGTTGTTCATGAAGTAGAAAGTTCTTCAGAATAAAAATGCTGGGGTAGGTCAAATAATTGGTTTGGGTCCTAGCAAATTGAAAGAGTTAATTAATTTATTTAAAATATGGAGATAACATCAACATCTGAAATACAAGCTAAGAGCTTTTGGAACACTGTTCAATGTGGCAGGGATGTCCCAAGTGGATTAGCTTTGGCAAAGCTGAAAAACCACATTCTGTATTCCCACCCTGGCAAGTATTTTCCCTTTAAGTCAATGTCTTGAGCTTTAACAGCTGAAACCAAGTCATTTTAAAAACACAATAAAAGCTGAAGCTATAAAGACTGTGGAAACTTACTTAACAGCATGAGCTAAAGATAACCAGAAATTTGCCACTGGGAACTATTTAATGCTTTTGATGGAGCTGTAGCATATAGAGCCTAAGGTAATTGATGTACAGAATGAACAAGCTAATAAATACTAGCTCTAGAATTTCTATGATTTAAGGAGGATGGGAGTGTTAAGTTGATGGATAAGTCCCACAATACTTTTCTTTTATAAGGTCTGCTAAGCCTAGTTGACAATCATATTTCAAATCCATTCATAAGGTCCCTATAGAAGAGTAAAACCCAAGTGTCATGTATCTGGACAGTCACCAAGGCATAGAACAAAGATTGTGTACACATGCTCAGCATTAAGAAATGTGCTAAACTATTACTTCTGGTGAATCCATTTAGCATAGTTTTCCTCTGCCTTGTTTCTAACCTGCAGCTTTAAAACATCCTTTAATGAATTCTGATAGTAACTGAGCAACCGGAAGGGCTGTGCGCTGGGAATAAGGAGAGTTCTCAGTCTCTCTTGATTTTTCATCTTTGTGTTTTGAATTCTATATTTTTTGTTTGTTTGTTTGTTTGTTTTTTATTGTGGAAGTTGATTATGAGAGTTTGGGATATGCTAGGACTCTGCAGCTGAAAGCATAAAACTGTAATGAAAACATCCCCATGGGACTAGCACTGTATTGGTTAAATGTTTGTGGGTCACAAACCACCCCAAATCGCAGTAGTTTAAAGCAATAACCCTCTATTATTTTTGGTGGCTCTAGAAGCTAACAAGATTGTGCTGCTGAGCAGGGCTGGGGTTTTCCTGAACTTCCTCCTGCCTTCAGTTAGGAGTCCAGTCAGTCAGAGGCTAGTGATTTCAGGATGCTCTAGGTACTTAACTTTATTCAGTACCATTTGCAAAAATCTCCTAGCAGTTCATTTCAGGCTAGATCTCATAGTGGTGGAAAGTTAGAAAAGAAAGTTAAGGTGGAAGGCTCAACGTCTTTCAAAACTTGGACCGAAAGCTGACCTGTCACAAGTGTTGTCATATTTCATTAATCGAAGCAAGTCATAGACCCACTACCACTTTTGGGAGGGATGAGAAAAAAATGATCATGAGACTAGCTGCAGAGTCTTTAATAAACGATGTGAGGATAGAGAAGGGTAGAAAATTGGGGTCATTTTTGCTATCAATTTACAGGAAAAAATGCAGCAAATACCTGCAAACCCAATTTATATATAGACCTGCAAGACATGAAAACCCAATTTATACATTCTTATTTTCACTGACATCTTTAACAATGATACTATTGTCTCAAGTAAGTCTAGTTACAATGGGAAACTGATGATTAAATTTAGATGTGTTGGACCTACTTGCTTGATTTGAATCCTGATCCAAAAATTTAATATCTGTGTGATCCTAAGAAAATATCTTATCTTCCACTGCCTCAATAGACTCATCTGTGACATAGTCTTATCTATATAATGCCTTCATCAAATTGTTGGTGGTAGTATTAAGTAATTTATTTAAAGTTTTTTAAACAAAGCCCAATGTGTAGTCATTAGCTATATACTTTATCATTTTATCATTAGCACTGATAGGAAAATATTTTTAAAAGAATGTGGAAGTCAAGTGTCTTTCTAGCTGGATTTGCAAATGATCAGGCCAAGCATCAATGATTTATGAAGTAAAATATAATAACAAATGCCAATGTCCTATGTGGGATAGGTTTTATATATGTCTATTTTATTGAATTGCTGAATACTTCTAACTACTAAATAGGCAAAATTTATAAAGGCTCTTTACTTCATTTTGTTTTGCAAAAAAAAAAAAAAATAACATTCTGAATTCACTTTAGTGCATTTTAAAGAAAGGCTTTATCAAACTAATCTATAATTACAGCACCACTCTACAGACAGGACCAGAGGGAAATATTCTAAATCAGACTTTTTCACGGAATTAGAGGAAATATGTTCCCATTCTTTCATCCCCAAATCTCACTTCCAATCGTTTTCCCCATTATCCAGAAAAGCCATAAAGTAATCAGATCAAAAGTTCTGCAATCTCAAGTTCATGTATTATAAAAAGAACATATTCTATTCGTGGGTTGAAAAAAGAAGGTAAAGCCAGCCTTAAAACCATACATCACAGCTAGGGAGTATGTATCAAGCACATATCACTTGAAAGAAGGGCGGCAGTGCTTCCGTGAGATGAAAATACAGGGAAAATCTTGGAAAAGAGGATGCCAAGTCACCAGAGAAACCAATTAGGCTTCCAAGCAGCCAGAGCATAAGCATATGCCTGGGTGCCCAGGGCTTAAAAGAAATCAGAGTGTGTTAAAAGAAAATCAGGCTTCAGATCTAAAGGAAGTCATTTTCTTTGTATATCCTGCCTGCAGTTTTGATTCTTTTTTATCTCAGTAGAATTTGCATGAGCCATTTCAATTCATTCTGCTTGCACAGATACAGCACATTTACCAGCCTGCTGACATTGTAGTAAAAGAACTAGAATTTGACACATTCCTTTTAGTCTCTTTCAGTAGGATGGACTACACTCAAGAAAAAACTTAGCTTCTGAGCGACAAGGAAGGAGAAGTTAATATTTACTGAATACTTGTTATATGGCAAGAAGTTGGCAAATATCTTCACACATGGTCCATTACCTAAATCTTGGTACATTCTTATAAGGTATTGATCCCATTTTATAGATGAGAAGACAAGTTCAAAAAGTCACATAACTTAGCTAGGCCATAGAGCGTGAATTTCACTGGAGCCACAGCAGATTGTGTGCTTGCTAATTTATAGCAAAAGATAAGCAGTAAACATTAACTAGCATTTCCAATACTTTTTATTCCCCTTCATGATACTTCCTAAAATCAGCTCTGTTTTACCTTTACTGTACCCATCTTCACTGACACCATATAAAAGTCTCAGACAGAAAGATCTAGCAAAGTTCCTATTCCCTTTTCTCCCCTCTCCCCTCTCCTTTCCTTTCTCTCTCCTTCCCTCTGTCATCTCTCTCTCTCTCTCTGTCTCTCTCTCTCTCACACACACACACGCATACACAAACACACAGACACACACTCTGCAATAAAATTTAGGAGTTGGAAGGGGAAAGGGGATAAAAATGAAGGTCTGTCTTATGAAAGAGATTCAGACACAGGTGAAAGTTGTTTTGCATCTCCTGTCCTAATCACCCTGAGTTTTTCAGGTGCCCATTTTAAATTATAGGTTTACTATCCTGTGCTAGGCAGCAGCTAGGAAAAAGAAGCACACTAGACCACAATGATTCATGTTAATCCTTCAATTTCAAAAACAGACACTGAAACAATTGCAATTACATGTTGTGAATTACCAACATATAAATGCAAACACCTTGTAGACTTAAGTTGAGATTAACCCATGAATTTTAAATTTCTTTTCAAATACAAGTATCTTGTAAATTGAGTTTGATGTACTTCTGCCCTTTACGGCCGTTCAGGTGGTTTAACACAGTCACAATGAGGTCATAATTTGTATGTCTTGCCGCCAGGAGGCTTGTGACCAGGCAGCTTGAATCACTGATGATACATACGTGACTGTCTCCTTGCATGAATGTATCATTCACACCAATGCTGGTAAAAGCTGCCCAATGGAACAGTGATCCATGTACCACGAGTGGTTCAAGATGGTGGCAACCTGTTAATTCTGACAGTTGTATCTCCACTTCGGGAACTGAAACCTCTATAGGGAGACTGAAAATGAAACAAGACTGTCTAATCCTTAGGCAAGCAACAGATTATGAAATGGGCATATAAAAGTTAAAGGTAGTTGCAAATGCAAACTTGTGTCAATATCAAATGTCTCATAGTTATTTCTCCAAAAAATTTTAGGAAATTTGTGCATAGGATCTATGTACTAAGTGCACTGCTAAACATGTAATACAGGTTATCTCATTTAATTCAGTCTTACTATTTGTGTTTATAAAACACTGTTTGGCAAAGGTGGTTTGGAAAAGCAGATGTGATGTTATTTATCTTTATCTGTTCTACATCAAAGAGCTCTGAAACACCAATAGCATGTTTTGAGTCCATTTAGAAACATAAGAGGCCAGGCGCCCTGTGGTTTTTGTCTCTTGGTGACTTTTCCACACATATAGAAATAAAGAAACCATAGGCTGCTGAATTACAGGTTACTGACAGAGTTCAGAATGATAGATCTGGGCTGAAGTCACACAAAATACTTATGGTTCAGGATTTAGACTGCTTATTTCCCTAACCAGGTATCAAATAATGCCCACATTTACTGATCTAAAACTAAATAAAATTACTTACTGCAGTGAAGATTGCAAATCAGAGCAACTTTCTTTAAAGGAAGTTATATTTTTTGAGAATCCTCCCATAGAGAGAATGTCAGTTCCTTGTGAGATGAAAAGCCTAGGCCAGTGTGCCTCTCTGTATCTTCGATTCCCTTGATACTTAGTTAACTTCCTATCCTGCTACTAAAAGATCAGGCAAGGAGAGTTTGTTTGGCTACAACCTGTACTGGGAATAAATTCAGATTCACTGTCAGAGTGTAGACAGGAAGACACTAACACTGACCTCATCTTACCAAGCAAACAAGACTACAACCTAGACACGACTGTGACACTTTCAGGTCTGTTCATTGAGAGATAAAAGCCTCCTAAGCTAAATATTGGGTTTTCCCCAATCAGTCAATATTTGACTCACAGTAACAAAGAACTTCTTCTAGCTCAATGCTATGCTTATTGATCAGGAAAAAAAAGTATCTGCATTTTTTGCTGATGGCTGTTCTCTTCAGAGAGTTTTATTTTAAGGGGACCTTATTTTTACATTGCATAAACTGCAACCAATGGCTCTCTGAACCATTATTTTAAATCCTATTCAGGGTTACTGGGGGATAACAAATTGCCAGGCTCAGAGAGCAACCAGAGAAATCAGATCAAAGTTGCAAATATCTTGTCACATTGTGACCTCAAGAGCTTCCAGGTGACCCTCAGATTAGCAAGGCATGCTAACAAGCTAGCTGAGCCACAGCTTGAAGGAATTTTGTTATTTAGGAAGAAGAAATTCGTCATATTTACTGAATAGCTAAGGAATCCTTAGCTTCACCTCCATTGTTTGTTTCATAAAAGGGTGTTGTGAAAGTATTTACAACCTCAAGTGTCCTTGTATTTCCTTTCCATTTATCTAAATCCTGGCAGTCCTTTAAGGCATAGATTCTATTTCACTTTTTTTATGAAGATTTGCCTGAGCACTCCTATCCACAGCAATGGCATCCTCTTCCAAATGATTCTAGGACAAAATAAATAATGGTGACCAAGACACTGCATGGACCTGAATCTCAGCTGTGGTTCAGTTATCTGCGTGGTATTGGGAACATTATTTCACACCTCTGATTCTTTATTTTCTCATCTGAATTTGTCATCTAATGATACTTGACCACATGAAATGGTTAGAAATATTAGATTTAAAAGTCTGGATAAAGATTGGACCTATAGTGTGGACAGCTATTTTGAAGAGAACAAAAGACATTATGGTAGACATTACTGATTTTCCTATTGTCTGGTTTTGAAGGCCTATAACACTTTCATTCTTTTGTTTTTATCGGCTTTGTACTATTGTGTTTTGTTTGAATTCATTGTACGTGAAGATATGGACAACTATTTCAAAGAAAACAAGAGACATTATGGTAGCGACTGTTGATTTCCTGTTGCCTTGTTTTGAAATCCTGTGTTACTTGCATTGTTTTGTCCTGATCTGCTTTCTTCTGTTCTGTTTTGTCTTATTTTATTCTCTTTAAAATTAAAAAAAATAAGATTGGATCTATAAACTCGCAAGCAACTTATGATATTATGTTTTACCTGAATATTTATTATGCATCTAATGTAGTCTTTAGCTTTAAGGAGGTTCTGAACTCTATCCCTTGTGTTGATAGCTTGTATCACCTATTTCAGTGCTTTGCCAATCTTAGGCACTCGGGCAGCATAGACAGATGGTCTGATGCTTTAATCGGTATAATCAGCTAGAGCAGAAAGAACAGAGTGATATCCCAGAGATAGATACAGCCTATGAACATGTGCAGCCTCTGTTTTCCTAGTAGATGTGGCTGTGACATAGCATAGACAGTAACGAATGAATTTTCTAGAACTCTAAGCAGAAAGGAAGAGGTTTTAAAAGTGGAAAAGAAGGGAAAGAGAGGTAACGACCATAAATGAAGAGGCTAGCAGGCCTTAAAGAAGCAATTTTATATGCAGATTTTTGGCTCATTCAAGTCCAAAAGGCTAAACAAATAATTCCTGCCAAGTGTTCAGAGTGCAAATCTAGGATTTGAAGGGCAAAGAGACCAACCTTCCTTAAGATGCAAGTGTTAAGTGCCAGAGCCCAGAGGAGAGAGAGTTCTGTTAGTGTCAAGCTATAAAAGGGAGCCCAGAATGGAGACAGAGCCATTGGTATAGAGATGTAAGATTCTGTATGACAAATGGACATATCGCCATGAAAAACAAACAAGTTGCGAGAAGTAGGGCTTCTGACCAATAACCAGAGGCTAAGGTACAATCCATTTGCCATATCTGAAAATGTGATTATCAAAATCATAGTTGTGTGGTTGTTGGGCTAAGAATTCTGGATTGGATGCGGATTGTTACTCAGCTGATGCTGAAACCTTGCTGGCCCCATTGTTAAGCATCCTGCATCACTCACTGTTATTTTTGGTCTTTGATAAGATTTCTCTGTCTTACCTTGCATACTCATACTAGGTCACTTCCAGAGAGATCCCTCTCCTGGGGGTTGGATGCATCACATTTATTCATTCATTCCATAATCACTCCTTTCCCTGTGCACTCACTGAAATGCAAGTATTAGATAAAATAATAAACTTAGAACACATAGGCTATGTTCTCAGGAAACAGGCAGGTCTTCCAGGCAAGACAGACAAGCAAAGAGGGGTTTATAAGCAGTGTGATAAATGCAATGATAGAGCTACACATTAAGCACTATGAAAGAAGAAACAATTTACACAGCTGCACAGAGGAACTTTGCAAGCAAATCTCTCTGAGCTGAATTTTGTAAGGCAAGGAATGGTTGACTGGAGGAAAGCAGAAGATAAAAGCGTTCTTCCTAGGTGATTGCAATAGACAGCAATTCAACAAGGTATGAGGCACATTCCAATCTGAAATTCATTGGCTATAACCATAATTCAGGACATCGCAGAGGCAAGAAAAGGACTGGAGAGATACAATGGGTGCAAGCTAGCAACGGCCATGTGTGCCAATACTGGAGTTGCCGAAAATGACCTCCAAAACTGAAATGACAACAAACAGACAAAACTTGATTAGACATGTAAGTAAAAGTCTGAAAAGACTCTGGGTGAGAAGAAATGAGGCAAAAGAAGATCTCGCGGAAAAGCATAATTTAAATTTTGTTTGATGGTGAACAGATTATGGTGTTTGATAAAGATCTGGATGAAGGTATTCAGTGGAAAACTGAATATGATTCAGGAGCCCAAGGTGCAAGTAGGGAGGGAAGTGCTACAACAAAATAACCCCCAACACACACACGCATGCACACGCACACGCACTCGCACATGCATGTGCACACATACACACAGAAATGATTTACATCACCCAAAGAGAGGATGTAGGGTGAGAAGAATAGAGACCAAAATTATGATTATTTAAAGAAGAGTACTTGATAGACACAGAAACAATTGCCAGAGAGGCACAAAGAAAGTCAGGAGAATTTTTTATGGAAGCTAACAGAGGAAAGAGTTCCTTATGAGAGGAAGTAACCCACAATAACAAATGTCACTTGGCTGGAAATTGACTTTTCAGTTTGGCATTTTAATCTCATTACCATTCTCTTGTAAAATACTGACTTCCTAACTTCACTATTGACAGTTGCCTTACCCAACCCTGATTACAATTTTAGATCTTCTATGACTCAGTGAGAGAGGCAGAATTGCCAGAGGATAAGCAGATACAAGCTGATCTGCAGCTTCCGTCTCTTCTGTGAGAGGCCCACAATGAAATTACAGAGGCAGTAGTTAGAGATAGGGTCTGGGGAGAAATGGTCTCCAGCTCAGTGTTTATCCTGAAAAGTTGACTCCATACTTCTTCCTTCCAGGGGGAATAAATACTTAGCGTATTTTCTTTAGTCATCCTATTCTTTACCATTCCACTGAACTGCCCAGCAGCTACGTCCAAGTTTCCGTGCTGTTTACACTGTGTCTGTCCTAGCAAAGTTTATTTTCCATGACCATGAAATGACACACTAACTATGTCAGTTCTGTTAGAAAGACTTTCCACTGTCTTGCAATAGGCCTAAGCAGACTGTTGAGTCAATTCCTAAGATACCAGCTTCTGGTCTCAAACAAGTTAAGTAGTTTGTGGAGTAAGCATTCATTGGTTTTTCATTTAAAAAGTGACACATATTTCTATAGTTTTCCTTAAAGGCATATGATAGTATTTTGGGCTTATCCATTATCATCTATGGGAATATGACCTTAAAATTTAGCAGATTAAGGCAATGCTGAATTATTATTTTTCATGATGATATAGGTTAACTGGTGTTTTTTTGTGTGCTTCACCTGGATTCCCTCATGTGACTGTGTTCAGTTGCTGGGGAGGTTGGGATGGAAGGTCCAAGGTGACTGCCCTCCCTTGTCTGGCAGTCAATCCTGCCTGGGGCTGGACGAGCTGGATTCTTCTGCACCTTGTTTCTCATCTCCCAGCAGGGTAGATAATCTTTCCCACTGCACAACTACCTGGGGCAGCATTTCAGGAATGCAGATCTGGAAGCCAAAGGGTCTCTGAAGGAATAGCCTGAAAAGTCACACAGAATTTCTTCCACCGCATTCTATTTTCAAAGCAGGTCACAAATAATCTTGGATTCCAGTATGAGGAAATAGATCCCTCCTACTGAGGAATGGGAAATACCAGACAGTGTTGTTAATTGTGGCTCTGTGTGTGCTGTCTCTGTGTTTGCTATTATCTTCATGTACTTGTTACTTTGCTGAAGGGGCAGTATAACATAAAAATTACAAGGAACTTCTGTGAAATCTGAGTACTTGGGTTCAAACCCAAGCTCCTCTTAGATACAACAGATCTTCTATGACTCACCTTAGTGGGCTGCATGTTATATAGTGTTGTTTTTATAAAGTACTTATAAGAATACCTGATATAGAAAAAGCACTCAGTAATCATTAACTGCTTTTATTTATTAGTATTCTCCATGTCCCATTTTTGTATTCCACATTATAATATATCCATTTTCCTGCATAGTTTTTTCTACCAAGTAGTTTTTTTTATGTGGCTATGCTATAATATCTTAACCATCTCCTTTATAGCCTATTTAGCCCAATTCTTTATATTTACTATTTTATACTGAATGCAGTGATTGTTTTTATGCAAAAAGATTTGTGATTTGTAATTTGTTTTACCCTATTTGCACTATGTGTGTTTGTATGTTTTATTCTTTCCATAGATAGAGTCGTAGGATTTAATTTATGGTAATGAAATGTTCAAGGTTTCTGATACACATTGTCAGATATTTTTCCAAAAGGGCTTACCATGTACACCCCTATCAACAATGTGTGAGAAGATCTGTCTCACTCTAATCCCAATTGTGGTACCTTAAATGTGACATTACCTCCAATTATAACACAAGAGAAATGTGGACTATTGTTCTTTATTTTCTCATTCCAGTGAGTGCAGATTAAAGCACAAAAGCAGTCCAAGGTGCCATTTATTGTAGTCCCAAATATTGAGTATGGTAATCCAAGTACTGTAATCCTTCCTTTAGTCTTCCTCACAATCCAAGAAGTTGTATTTATAATTCCACTGAGACGTTATTGGAATCACGGCAAGTTAATTTCAATCTACCATCCCCAATGCAACCCATGGTGAAAGTAAAGACACCAAGATATATTCAAAGTTAAGGGCAGCCAAGGGGTCCTAAGTCCAATCTTCGTGAGGACATGCGGACAAAGGCCTTGATCCTAGGCCTCTCCCAGAATTTATTAACTAGTAAAGCAAGGGGGTTGCTTGAGGATGAGTGACTGAGGATGTGGGTACTACATGAGTAACTTGAGCTGGCTGGCCAGGTAGTGAGAAAGGTATCTCTGCAAAATGCAGAGATAAAGATATGCAGAGGGATCAATTTGCACAACCCAATTAAGATAACAACTTAATTGTTTTAGGAGGCTGCTGCTTCAGTTTCTGATATGCAAACTTTATGCCTTGGGAACTCATAGCCTCTTTCTCAAGGCTCTTACCCAGTTGATATTCCTGGAGCTCACTGGCTCTGCTATCCCACTGTGCTTTATATATTTTACAAAGGTCACTATGGGAGGAAACAGGACACTGTCTGAGGCTTTAAAGACTACATACCAGTACTTGCTTCTAAAATGTAAAATTTTATGCCCTGGGGATGCATAGCCTCTTTCTCGAAGCTTACACCCAGTGGAGATTCCTGGAGCTCACTGGCTCTGCCATCCTGCTGTGCCTATATGTTTTACAGAGGTCACTATGGGAGGAAACAGGACACTGTCAGATAGCTTTAGAGATTACATACCAGTACCTCAGCTAGCCTTATTTGCAATGCTTAGAGCCAATTGAAGAGAGAAGAAAATATCATAGTCAGCTCTGTATATATCAACATAAGGAAATAAGTCTCAATATAATCAATGTTGCAGCAATTGTTCTGCATGCAAGGGGACCCGCTCAAGTTGTCTCCCACAGCCATTCACAAAGGTGGTGAAAATATACTCGGGACAGAACTAAACAAGTCCAGTGAAAATAGAAATATGCAATATTCACACTTTTTAAAAGTTGTCATTTCTTTTCAGCAATAAACTAAAAGATATGCATGTAAATTAATAGTCAGAATTACTATTTTCATTTGGTGGCTAGCTTGATTTTATCTACAGTAATGTTGAAATAATGAAAAAACAGAGATGCCAACATCTGCATTTCTACAGCAGCCAAAAATGTCCAGTTAAAAACCGCTGAAAAGCAAAACAGGATAATAGATAGAGCTGACATTAATAAAGGACTTTTACTCCCATCATTAGGTGGATGGCTCCAACACAATGACAACAAGTCCTTATTTTCCATTCGTATTTTAACAGAGCAAATTTGCTATAGTCATAAACATGAATAGGCACTTGGCAGTGGCGGTTATTTTAATGGACACATCAGTTTTAGCTAAACCTTCTCCATCTGTTCTGCTCTCTAATTGCCAATGAAAAAAAGTACATAATTCACAATTACATCATAAAAATAAGATCTACATTATATCAATTCATGTCAGAGCTCTTTGATCTGCTCTATTTGGCATCTGTCATAGCATTAATGTTCACTGTCTTCCAACAAAAACACCACTTTCTCAATTAGGAAAATTTTAAGTAACTACATTTTTAAGAAAGCAAATTCTCTATTATACTATTTCATTTTATAATCATGTCCTATATTTCAATATCAGTTACTTTCCACTCTAATCAGTTAGTTCTGTATAGTCCAATACCTCTCTGGGATGGGCCTTTACAAGTTTCATGATACAAAGCAGAAACTATAAATTCATGTCTCAGCTCTCTTAATGAAGATAAATTATAAAGTAAAGAAAAATATATAAGTTATAGAGTTAGGATATACTGAAATATACTAGGTATGACCAAAAAATACAGCAAATGCTTATATTTTTAAAAACATTATTACAGTAAAAGCCACATTGGCATTAATTCCACTCAAACAACTCTCCACTTGGTTCAGACATATTTGTCTCAATTACTTTTCTCATTGCTGAGAAAAAAATACCCCAACACCCAAGGTTAAAGGAGGAAAGGTTTATTTTGGCTCACAGTTTGTACAAGTTTTAGTCCATAATCAGCTAGCTGGCTCTAAGGCAAGGTGGTGTGGCAGAGGAGCATTGTAGAGCAGGTAGGAGGAGGCAGAAGATAAGCAACAACAGCAGTAGCAACAACAACAAGCAAGTGATGGGGACCCTCTTGCTGTCCTTATATCTTATCCACCCTTATTGCAGGTAGTGGGGCAGCCTTAATCGTACCATTGCACCATGAATCAATCCCAGCGTCACATGCTTGAACCCAGCAGCACATGCTCTAGATTCAGTCACTTCTGAAAAACCCCACATATGAACACATGAAGCTTTGGGGTGACATCTAGATATAAGCCATAGCAATATTTCTCCCATAGTACTTGGCACTTTCTTAAGCAGTGCTGGAAATCCTTTCAAATAAATGCCTAGTTGCACTTTCATGGCTTCCTAGATATCCTGAACTGATTCAAAACCTTTACCTTTCATGATCATTTTGATTTAAGAGAAAATCCAGAAGTCATACAGTGGAAGATCTGGTGAATGAAGTAGATAAGGACATACTGTAATGCTATTACAAACCTTCTTTTTCCTTGGCTGGCACTTGGTAGCTGCATTCACTATATATATATATGTATTTTTTTTCAATCAAAACTTCTAAACACTCTCAGGCAAAAGAACTTTCAGAACTGTTTCAGAGTGACAAGAATTATGGTATATGTGGTTTCTAGGGAGGGGGTGTATTTTGAGAAGGAATAATGTACTATATATTTTACTGTAATTAATTCCTTAATTTAAACATTCACCATAAGTTTTGAGCACTTTGTGTGTGTTTGTGTGTGCATGCATGTGTGTTGTGTGTATAGGTACACAGCATCTCATTTTAAGGCTGATAAGATTGGTCTAGGGTTGCACTGGAAGGAAAACTTTAAGAGGAGGTTAGAGGGAGAGATGAGAAGAATGGCAAAATTATGACTAAACCGTTCCATCTGCCTGCATCCTAACAACACCCCTTCCATCTTAAGGCACAGAGATTGGGCGATGTGTGAAATTTCCTAGTATGCTCACCTCTTCCCTTTGCTTAGGTTTGACCTGAGTGAAGTTCATTGATTTGTATTATTACAAGCATGTTTGTCTTCTAATATCTGACTCATTTAAAGATAGGTACTTAAGTTCCTTTTGTGCAGGGTCAATCATGGTTTAATGACAGCCTTGTTTCTGATAACAATCATAAAATACAGTACTATGTCAGTTAGGGTTCACTGAAGGAACAGATTTTTACAAAAGAGATATAAATTGGCCTCAGATTGGCTACCTGCAGAGTCAGAGGTAGAAGAATACAAAATGGCCATCTGCATGCTGGAGCGTCAGCAGATGAATCAAAAGATGTAAGCCCGGTCCTCAGTGCAGAATCTGGTGCAAGTCCACATAGAAAAGAGTCTGTGTTGGAAAGCTGAACACTCTCCCTGAAGACAAATGACCAAAAGTAACGGTGAAAAACAGATTTCCTCCCTAACAGTAAAGAGGGGAAACTTCCTTCTTTCCCTTTTTATTCTACCCATGCTGCAACCCTATTTGTTGTTGCCACCTACATCCAGGGTGGGTCTTCCCTCTTCAGTTCAAAACTTGTAAGTTAATCATCCAGACATGTGCAGAACTGTGCTCCAGTTCTAAGCATTTCTTAATCCATTCTAGTTGACACAGTTAATTATCATAACCCTCTGACAACTTGATAAACAGATATATTTCCTTAAACCAGATTTAGTTTCCAAATAAAATAGCAAATTCATAATTATGCCTAACATGACACAACTGTTCTGCATGCAAACAGAAGCACACTCATTCCCTCTTCAGAATGGAAGGCAAAGTTTTTCTTCAGATGATGCTTACACAACTAACATTTCATAATGTAAACATTATAGTATAGATTTAGCAATGCTTAAGAACCAATATTAAGTCTGTCAACATGTAGCAAAGGAAGAATGCAAAGATCCCTGCTTAATACTTGTGTACACATGCATAAACATATTAACAATATAGGAAAGAGCAATTACAATTTCAATCCTTGATTCTGTAACTCATAACATGATCATAGTTAGTATTTAAACTACAGTGCTTTTTTCTACTACTCATTCTGTATTCCCTTGGACTTCAACAAGTACCTCAGCAGGTATTGTTTCGTTTTTCTTTCTTTCCTGGTGGGGTGATCCATACCTTCACTCCTGAAAGTTCTGGGTCTTTGTCATCTTGCCTGGATTGTTTTGTTGTAGTTTCCCACTCAGCTTAATGAAAGGGAATATTAGCTGGGCATGGTGGTGCACACCTGTAGCCTCAGCACTCAGGAGGCTGAGGCAGGAGGATGTCTGAGAGTCTGAGGTCATCCTGAACTACATACAAATATCATGTCTCAGAAATCAAAGCAAAACAAAACACAACAAAACTAACAGGGCATAGTAATATTAGGAGATACCTGAGGAATCTTCTGTACTCAAATATATTCTTCTTTTTTCTATAGTGAAATAATAGTCTAATTTTGTCTTGGGAGTCTGAATCAAGCACCCTTCCCGTCAAACATCATAACTCACTTTTGAGCTTATATACTGAAAAACATGAACAGACCAAAATGATCATGGAGAAGTCTTAGCTTTCTGGCATAAAACTTCTCCTCATTGGAACTAAAACTTCTAGGAAAGCAAAGCATTAGGTCATCGTTATAGTTTGTCCCCCCAAAGCCTCATGTAGTCTTAGGCTCTTTTGGACGTGGCTGGATCTAGTGTATGATGCTGGAATTAAGGATGCACAATTGCTAAATCAGTTCACTGATTAGTTTGGCATTGCCCTAATCTCAGCAGTCTAGATACAATATATAAGGACCAGAAAGAGTCATTCCACTACCACCCCCAGCTTGTTGCTTTGCTATTTTCTACCTGCCATGACTATTCTCTCTGCCAAACCACCCTGCCTTGGAGCCAGCAAATTATTGTATGAAACCTAAAGCTAAATAACTGTTACCCCCTTTAATTTTGGGCACTGGGTATTTGTCTCAGCAAAAAGAAAAGTAAGACAGAATTTAGTATCAGAGAAGTGGGGTTGTTGCTGTGTCTATACCTGACCATGTGGTTCAAGAGTCTTTGGGAACGCCTTGTGGGAAGAGTTTGGAAGGGTTCAGAGATGCAGGCTGAAAAACTAAACTTTAATACCTTTAATTCTACTGCATGGAAGATTCTAGTCAGAGATCAGAAAACCAGAAGGCTGATAGAAATTCTGCTGGTAAAGACCAGGCTCTGAAAATTTCTGCTGGAAAGACGGACTGCATTGGTTGTTGGACTCCAGATGATATGTGTTATGGGTTGGCAGAAAGTTTGTCTGAATTTTTCACATGTCCACCTTGCCCAAGACTAAGATTAAAGGTAGTGGCCTAATGAATCTGGGAGAAGAAATTTCAAGGCAGTCTAATGTTAAAGTTGTGGCATGGCTACTATTAGGGGCTTTTAGTCAGATTTATGTTTAGAATCAAGAGCAAAGAGCCCATCAGAATAATTTAAAACATCATGAGTTTGACCAGAAAGGAAGCTCAGTAAAGCTGTGGGCTGCAAAGATAGAGCAGAAAAGATCTTGACTGCTGAGAAGGAATAGGAGAAAAGAAAAGATACCTGAGGACATTACAAGAAGCAACAAGACTTCACCCTTTGCACTGTTAAAAATTGTGAAAGTGAAAGACTTTGCTTTGAGAAGAAAGCAGCAGAGTATCATGTTCCAGAATGGTGGGGGCTGCACCATGTTTTGATGGCAGCCTAGATAATTTGATCTTTGGAACTGGATTCAGAGTGTTCAGAAATATGGCACTTGACCCCTTCAGTCAAGAAAGAAGAAAAGACTGGCTACCGCTCCAGCTGGCAGTAGATCTTGGTATCATCCACATGATGCTGGTTTTAGGCGCATGAAGAATGGAAGCTGGGTGGTCAGGAGGACTTCCATCCAGATTTCAGAAGGCCTGGGAGGCCAGGCAGTATGCCCCCAAGAGAACAGTGTATGAATCTGTGAATGTGAAGCCAAATGTACACTGCAGATCCCAGAAGTTTTCAGAATCTAGGAAGGTGGATCAACTGAAGAAACCTGAAAGGAGGGAGCAGAACTGGCCCAAGAGATAAGCCACAGCAGCCATAATCACCAGAAGTGCCATACGAGCAGAGCTACCTAAGACCTTTGGATTTCATATCTTAACACAGATTGCTTCAGATGCTGCACATGGAACTACAGGACTTAATGCTTGCCCTGCTGGATCTTGGACTGACTTTGGTCCCATTCTGTATTGGTTTGTAATGTGTCCCCCCAAGGCCTCATCTAATTTGGACGGGACTGAGTCTGGCATTTGTGATTGGTTTGTTGTCTATTGCTAGGATTGGTGATGTAAGTGCTACACCCACCCAGGGCAGGAGGAATGTAAGTCTTCCCTCTCTTACCCTTTCTCTTGCCGGGTTTGTGCACCTTGCTGTTTGGTAGCCACCATGAATGGCTGCCCCACCATGCCATGCTGCCTTGGAGCCAACTAAGTATGGGCTGAAACACCTGAATATTGTAAGAAATAAACCTTTCCTTCCCTAATTTTGGGCATCAGGTATTTTGTCTCAGCAACAAAAAGTAACTAAGACACATTCCTTTGTAGACTCATAGCTAAGGGTTTGCCTTAAATCTGAGAGGAGACTTTTGACCCTGATCTTTCAGCAATGCTTAAACTGTTGGGACTTCGGCAACACTTTGAGATGGACTACATGCCTTTTTCATAAAGGATGTCCAAGATTCCTTGCGGGTCAGGGGTGGAATATTATAGTTTGTGTCTAGATGTCCCCACAAGGCCTCATACAGTCTTAGGATTTTTTGGAGGTGCCTGAATCTAGTGTATGATGCTGGGATTAAGGGTGTGCAAATGCTAAATCAGTCAACTGATTGATTTGGCTCTGCCCTAACCCCAGTAGTCTAGATACAGTATATCAGGAATAGAAAAAATCTTGCCACTACCCCCTGCCCAGCTTTTTGCTTTGCTACTTTCTGCCTGGCATGACTATTCTCCTTTGCCAACCCACCCTGCCTTGGAGCCAACCAATTATTGACTGAAACCTTTACGGACTGTGAACTAAATAAATGCTTCCTCCTTTAACTTTGGCATTTGACATTTGTCTCAGCAATGAGAAAAGCAATGAAGACAGTCATAAAAACAGGAGGCAAAAATTTGCTAATGGGTCATCAGGGTAATGTTGAGTGGTACTATTTCCACTTTTATCCTTGATTCCTGGACCCATGAATCCTGACTATAGGATAAATAGTACCATATAATGAACTCTTATTCAAAACATACAGCCTTTTGGAGAACCTTGTCCCAGTCCTGCAAGCTATTGCTACCTAGCTAGTACTATAGCTGTGTCTTCAAAGACAATTTCATCTTTTTAACAATCCAGTTGGTTCTGGATTGTGAGGAACATGGTAAGACTGGTGAATTGTGTAAGCAATGAATCCATGCCTTAATTTTTTATGGCCTCATTTTTTCTGGCCATAAAATATGTTCCTCGGTCAGAAGCCATGCGGTGTGGAATCCCGTGACAATGATAAAGTATCCTATAAGTTTTCAAGTGGTGGTTTTGGCAGAAGCATTACATGCAGGGAAGGAAAGTACATACTTGGAATAATATCAGTAAAGACAAAGCATTGCTGTTTCCATGATGGAAGCTGTTCAATACAGTCAACATAATCAACCTGCCACCAGGTTGTGGACTGATCACCCCAGAGAATGGTGCCATATCAGATTCAGTGTTGGTCTCTGCTCCTGGCATGTTGGGAATTCATCTATGACTAAAGCCCTGTTAGTTGATGAGTGGAAGTCCATGTTTCTGAATCCATACATAATTTCAATCCCTGCTACCATGACCACTTTATTCATGAATCTATTGGGAATTGCCATGCTGGTTGAAGAAAATGTTTGACTACTATTCACAGAAAAGGTCACCTTATTCACTTAATAATTGAAGACCTCTTCTGCTGGGGTCACCTTTTCATTAATACAAATATCAGTACATCATTTGCTCATATGGAGAAGTGTATCCACATAACTCTTCCCCAAATACCTTTGTCATCAATTTTCCAGTCATGTTCCTCACAGGTTCCTCACTATCTGGCCAGGCCATTGGGTATAACCAATGAATCAGTACACTGTTTCACATTTGACCACTTACTCCCCCCAATAAGTGTATGAGTGGGTGAACTGCCCAGAGTTCTGCCACTGTGAAGAGTTTCTTTTACTACTGTCCTTCAGGGATGTCCTGGAAAGGAGTTATAGAGCAACAGATGTCCAGTTTTCAGTGGCTCCTGCATAATGTGCAAAACAGTTTATAAACCAGGCCTTAGTCTTCTGTTCCTCTGTTATCTGATCATATATTGCATCTCCTCAGACCATACTTACACATTGGGAGACCGAAGGCAATATAGCAGGAGTAGTATCCATGAGTATTTCGTCTTCATGCAATGTACTTTTGCTTTCCAGACTTACTTGAGCTCAATATCATTTATACCACTTTCATTTAGTGATGGACAGTTGATGTGCACATCCAATTTTACAAATTGGTGAGTCAAGCAGTACCCAGTTTATGACAGGCAACTCAGGTCTCATGGTAATGTAGTGTCCCATATCAACAATTTAGTTTCCAGTAACGTTCAGCAGCAGCCAGGTGTTGCTTTTCAAAGGGAGAGTAGTTGTCTGCAGATGATGGCAAAGCTTTGCTCAAAACTTCTAAGGACCACTGCTGTGATTTACATATTGGGGCCTGCCAGAAGTTCCAAACAGCATCCCTATCTGCCAGTGACATCTGAACTACAAATTGGTCTGCTGAATCATATGACACCAGTTGAAGAGAAGCCTGCACAGGAGCCTGGACCTTTGGTAGAATCTTCTCTTTTTCTGGTTCCCACTCAAAGATTGACAAAGAAATGAAAGATACTGAGTGTTTCAGACAGTCAACAAGAAAACTTCCACCTCAAAAGAGCCTAAAGAGAATTTTCTTTTCTACAAATTAGAGCAATATCACTCAAACAAATAAGGCTAAAGCACATTGACTTGATGGTGGCTATTATACTAGAGTCAAAATTGTTCAAATTTTATTCATTAACATTCCTTCAGAATCACTCAGCAGAGAATTCCATCTTGTATTGCTATGGTTTGTGTCTGGATGTCCCCCCAAAGCCTCATGCAGGCGTAGGTGTGGGCATCTAGAGTTGGTGACTGATTCATGGTCCAATGTTGGGATTATGGTTGTGAGTGCTATATCCACCCTAGGGTGGGTGTGGCCTACATACAATATAAGGGAAAGAAAGGGTCTTCTTTTGGTGCTTCTCCCTCTTTGTTCTTGTTGCTCATGTTGTCTTCTGCTGCCGTTAACTATTGCTCTCTGCCACGCCACTCTGCCTTGGAGCCAGCAGATTATGGATTGAAACCTCCACAAACTGTGAGCTGCATAAACTTTTCCTTCCTTAATTTTGCATGTCAGGTATTTTGCCTCAGTAACAAGAAAAAAAAAAGTAACCAAGACAGAATTTGATACCAGAGAAGGAGGGTTGTTGCTGTGACTATACCTGACCACGTGATTCAAGAGCATTTGGGAAGGCCTTGTGGGAAGAGTTTGGAAATGTTCAGAGATGTTGCCTGAAGGAGTATATCTGGCACACCTTAGGCTGTTCAGCAAGGGAGATTCTGGTCAAAGCTCAGGAGACCAGAAAGCTAATAGAAATCCTGGTAGTAAAGACCTGGCTTGAGAGACTTCTGCTGGGAAGAAGGAATGCATTGGTTTTTGGAGTCCAGACAATGTGCATCATGACTTGGCAGAAAGTTTGTCTGCATTTTGCACATTACAGAGATTTTGTCTAAGACTGAGATTGAGGGAAATGGACTAATTAATCTGGCAGAAGAAATTTCAAGACAGTCTAATATTGGGGCAGTGGCTTGACTATTGTTGGGGTCTTTTAGTCAGATTTATTTTGAGAATCATGGGCAAAGAGCCCATTAGGATGATTTATAATGTTGTGAGTTTGGCCAGAAAGGAAACTCCAGTAAAGCTGTGGACTGCAAAAATAGAGCAGAGAAGATCTTGATTTCTGAGAAGGAACAGGAAAAGACAAAAGATAATCTGAGGACATCATAAGAAGCATCAAGTCTCCACCCTTTGAAGCTTCAAAACTGCAAAAGTATGACTTTTCTTTGAGAAGAAAGCCACAGAGTACCATGATTCAGAATGGTAGCAGCCACACTATGTTCCAGAATGGTGATGATGCCTGCACCAGATTCCTAAATGGCAGCGGCAGCAACACCAGGTTTCAAAGTGGCAGTGGCTGCACCATGTTCCAGAATGGCAGGGGCACAGAGAATTTGTTCCT
Organism: Dasyprocta punctata; assembly: GCA_004363535.1. NCBI lineage: Eukaryota > Metazoa > Chordata > Mammalia > Rodentia > Dasyproctidae > Dasyprocta > Dasyprocta punctata. The sequence continues at coordinate 110,122 of RJWM01002232.1, read as the reverse complement.
CAGAATCAGGTTCAGAGTGCTCAGTGATCCAAGCACTTGATTCATACAGCCAAGAGAGAAGAAAGCCTGATTACTGCTCCAGCTGGCAGCAGACTTTGTCATCATCCACATGGCACTGGGTTTAGGTACATGAAGAATGCAAGAGTTCTGAGGTTAAAAAGGCTTCCAACCTAATTTCAGAAGGCCAGGGAGCCCAGGCAGGGCAGTATGTAAAGCTGTGAGGGTGAAGCCAAAGGTACAGTGGAGACTCCAAAAGTTTGGAAAAGCCAAGAATGTAGATCATCTAAGGAAATCTGCAAAGATTGAGAAGAGTGGGCCTAAGAGAGAAGCCATGGGTGCTATAACTACTTCAAGTGCTGCAGGGATAGAGTTAAGCAAGCCTTTTGGAGCTCACAATTTATCATAGATTTCTCTGAATGTTCTACATGGAACTACAGGACTTAATGTTTGCCCTGCTGGATTTTGGACTTACTTTGGTCCCATCCCTTTGTATTGCCTTGTTTGTACATTTTTGAATGGAAATGTTTATTTTGTGCCATTGCCTGCTGAAAGTCTTTAGCTTTTCATTTGTATATGGGCTTGCAGCTTAGAGTTTGCCTTATATATTGGAGGAGACTTGGGGCTTGTATTGTTCATCAATGCTGAAACTGTTATGTTGGCAGCTCTTATGCCTTTTGCATAAAGGATGATGTGTATGAGTCTTTGGGGGATCATGGGTGGAATGCCATGTTTTGTGTCTGGATGTCCCCCACAAAGCCTCATTCAGTACTAGGGTCAGGCTTCTAGAGTTTGTGAGTGATTCATGATCCCAGGTTGGGATTATAGTTGTGAGTGCATACAATGTAAAGGACAGAAAGAGTTTTCTCTCTCACACCTCCCTTTTGCCTTTTTGTGCTTTCACTCTTGTTGTTTTTGGTATCAGCTGCAGCCACCATGAACAGTTGTCCCTCTGCTGTGCCACCCTACCTTAAAGCCAACCAAGTATGGAATGAGGCCTCCACAAACTGTAAGCTAAACAAACCTTTCCTTCCTTCATTTTGGGTGTCAGGTATTTTGTCTCATCAAGGAGAGAAAAGTAACCAAGGAATGTATCATCTGTTTTATTACTAAATAAAGATTAGTTGGTCCTTCATCTATATTCTCAGACTGATTTATATGTACATCCTATAGTAAACATCAACTAATAATTATTTCTTCACATGCATCTGTTTCCAAATAACTGGGAGAATCATAAAATGAGCATTATAGGCGGAGTGATGTCTACATATCCAACATTCATAAGGCAAAATCCTGATCCCCAGTGCCTAAGGATATGATTTCATTTTAGGATGAGGTCTTTAACGAGAAGATAAAGGTTAAATAACATCATTGGGGTGACTCTCAATCCAGTATAAATGGTATCCTTCTAAGAGAAAGAAATAAATATGTAGACATTGCACAAAGGGACTATGTGAAGACATAGCAATAAGATGGGAATCTGCAAGCCAAGAAGAGATGCCACAAAAGAAATTAATCCTGACAACACCTTGATCTTCAACCTCCAGAACAGCAAGAAAATGCTTTTAATTGTTGAAGTCACCTGCTCTGATGCTTTGTTATTGAAGCCTTAGTAGACTAGTACAGTGAGGACCTAAATTTTATTCATGTTTTCATTCCTTTTCAGAACCTCACTTCATGTTTGATATATAGTCTCCTCAATGGGTGCTTTTTGAATGAGTTATTAATTTAGTGAGTTAAAGTGTTTTATTTAAAAATGTAAGCACAGTCCTTTGCCTCAGTTTGTCTCAGGAGGCTTTCTACTTGCATGCTTCCAAGTTTTTCTATAAGACAGAATGCAATAATATAGAGGCTTAACTAGAATACAGAGCTTAGGATATTCAGTAGGGAGTCAATATAGAAATCGAGATTATTCAAAAGGAATAGATTATACTGTAGTAACAAAAAGCCCAAAATGTCTGTTGTTTATAATTTTTTACTCATTCTGTGTAATAGTTAGTTTTCCTTTTATAGGTAGAAAATAACCAACACACAATTTAAAGAAAGAGAGGCTTAATTTGGCTCATGGTTTTAGAGGGTTCAGTCTATGATCAGCTCAATTCAAGGCAGGGACATTAATGTTGGAAGAGTGTGGCAGAGCAAAGCTGCTCAGTGCATGGTGGTTGGGAACCAAAGCATAAGAGAAGAGCACCAACAAGAGATACACCCTACAAAGGTAGGTCCCCCATGACCCCCTTCCAACTGAGCCCCACTTCCTAACTCCACATTCCACTATGAACGTCAATGTATTTACCTAATGATCAGTATAGTGCCTGCATGATCCAGTCACTTATCTGTGAATCTCTTAATCCAGGCAAGTTGACAAGTTTAACTGTCACATTATTTATGGGCATTCCAGATCACCATGACATCTAAGTTGGTGAAGCAGCTTGTATCTGTCCTGTTGGAAGCAGAAGGTAAAGGGATCTGGCAAGCCATGAGTTCATTATCAAAGTCTTTTCACTAGATGATGTCATTTCTCTCCACATTTTATTGATTAAAGTCAGTAACATGGCCACTCCTGATTTATCATGAATGAAATAAAGCCTTTTTTCACAGTAAGAGTCAGGAGGGGTTTGTACATGAATAACATGTACACCACCAGTCCATCCAAGACTTTCTCTTATGCTTTATTTACCCTCTCCAGTGTCTTTTCTTCCTGTTGCTTTATCTGGCATTTCAGAAGTGAAAAACTGACCATGTAGATTTATCTCTGAAGAACAAATCTCTGTCTAACAAGATTATTTTGATTCTTGGTATCTGATTCTTCACGGGTTTGGAAAAGTAGAATTGATTTGGGGAGGGAGTGCTTCAAGGGTACAACTGAGAAAACCAAAAGAGGAAATGCAAAGAAAAAATAGAACAAAACAAAACAAAACTTGGCAGTGGAACCCTTCTATCCAGACAAAATGGGACTATGCTGCACATACATCATTCCATAAGCTTCTTTGTCACACATACGTATGCCCTTTGCCACGACTGGCAATACTTTCCATTCCAGCTTCATCTTCTATTGGGGCAGATTCAATATCTTCTCCAACTTCTGTGAGGAAGATTTATTTTTCTATTTATGATATATTCAATACATGTATTCCATATGAAAGGGGCAGGCATTTTGTTTCTTTATTAATTTGTAACTAGAAAAAAGAATAGTGAAGCAGGCAACCAAGAGAGGATTGGACTTACAAAGGTAGGGATAGCGTCCTGCTGAGATCAGCTAAGGGAGCATCATTCTGTATATCCTTCCTTCTCAGATTTTTGGCACCTTCCTAGACACCCGTTCACTGGTATTATTTTAAGCATGTCCCAGGTAGGAAGATGGAAATAGAAACGATTTCCTGGTGCATCAAACAAAAGGAAAGATCATTTGGGAAAATTAATATTAATGATGTTTTAGCCAGCATTTAGGAGAGAATGAGAACTGAGTGAACCATTAACATGTCCTTGTTTTTCACATTTCACATCTTATAAGGTTAGGGAGTTCCATTTCTCTTTTTGGTTTGTTATACTGTGTTCAGTTCACTTAATTTATATAATGTCTATTCTGAATACCCAGAGTATTCTATTCACTAGGAAGAGTTTTGGAATAAACAAAAATAAAAAACTTGTAATAATTTGTATGAATTTTGAATTTCACCCTGTGATTAGAAAACCCATGATTAAAGAGTAGGTCCAAGATTTTGTGGATTAAGACTGTATTCTTGAGTAACTCAATACAGATAACCTCATCTTTTATTATTTCATGCCACAAAAAAGCTTTCAGAATCTTCTTTCTGAAATATCAGTTGTAGATATATAAAGTGCTGTCAATAATATGTTTGATCACACTAAGGAAATTATAGGAAATTTCTGATTTTACCTTTAACATAAGTTGCAAAATGTCCTCTTTTCTTCTACCCTTAAGAGAATCTTGACTCAAATCTTGCATAATTACTGGGTTTTATTTGATTTGTAGGTTATACCAGAAAAGACAACTTGAGTTTCAGTTACTCTAAAGCAGAGTAGTAGATTCAGAATTATTTAGTAAACAAAAACTCTGTCTATGCAAAGATTAAACTGAACCTGTATCAAAATCTGTTTTATAAGTAAATTTGATTGCTTGATTGAAAATGTAGATGTTCTGTGGAAATTTATTTCAGTTCACTCCATCTGGAATTCTAGCTTCAGTGACATGGCCACAGTCAGTTTCTTCTATCAGCCACAATATATCCCTAAGCATGGCCTTACTATTTAAATGCAGCTAGTTGCTATTCTCTAACTAATTTCTGGCTAGATTTGATTCTCTTTCCTTGTATTACTCCCCTATGAACATCTACTTGTGCTTTGCACTCTGCCTGTATTCATAATATCCATCTTGCAGAATACATCCATCCTTCTAAGCTCTGCTCAAACTCATCTGTCCTTGAAGACTTGTTTCCTAATGACATAATCTCTCATTTCACTGACCCCTTGGGGGTCTTTATAATGGAATAATTCTTTCATCTCCTCTAATACTTAGTCTCTCAACTATAGCAATAATACCATGACCATTTAAAGTGCTCTGCAGCTCTCAGTATAGGGTCTGAAACAAAATCATTTGACCACGTTAAACAAGAGGGCCACATTTTGAAGTTCACTTGCAGCCTCAGTATCTGGCCTAGTAGGAATCCTAAGCTGAAGCTTAGGAGGAGTTGGTCAAATGAGCTGAATCACAGAAAACTGATGCAGACATTCTGCTTGCCCTTTACACAACACCAGGAGAAAAGACCTGAAGATCTATTTTAAAGCTGTGTGGTCTCTTAAAAAAGAATCTTTGCCATCCTGGAAGGTTAGCTGTGTCGCTCGGCACACAGCACAGAGTGATCGTATCAATATTAATAAGCTTGGTGAAGTGCCACCGGCTTCAGTGCAATTCTGACACTCTGCAACTCGACTAATAAAATAAAAACTAATTCTAAAAATAATTTACCTCCTGAAGACCTTAAAATGGATTTTCCTAATGAAGGGAAAAAAACTATCATAGATCTTTCCTTTTTGATAGGTGAATCAAATGTTATAACAGGCTGTAAGTCTAAAATGACATATTCTAAACTGTCAATGTCTCATTTTAGAGGACATTTTGCACATTTTTCATCCAGGTTTACAATTTGAGCCATTTTGGTAGCCAGTTAATGATGGGAGGATGAGGGAGAGGCAAATGAAGAAAGGCAAAAAGAAATCAGGCTTTGTTTTTATTTAGTCCATTTTAGTTACTTTAGCTTCAAGCTATTTTCCAATTAGCAGACTGCTGTATGGAAGACTGCAGAATGGCATGTGTGTAACAAAAATACAGGGCCCTTAACAAGTATGAAGATTGCAATTTTATTTATAAATTCCTTTGCCATTCAAATAAATTCAGAATAACCCTCTGCTGAGTGAACAGGGAGTGAAGGAAATAGAGATGCCATTCCTCCTCAGGCCCAGTAGGCTAGCAATCAGGCCAGGAAACACCTTGGAGGCTGCAGGCATTTTTAATTCTTTAATTGTTCAAAGGATGCATCTGGGGATTTTTCTGGTATGGTGTGCTAGTGGTGTGCGTGTGTGTGTGTGTGTGTGTGTGTGTGTAAGACAGAGACAAAAGACTGACAGACACAAAAAGGGAGGTAGGGAGAGGGAGAGAGAGAGAGATTGATTAGAGCTTTTAAATTCACAGTTAAGCAATTCCAGATCAGCTTCTGGGTAAATAAATGAAAATACTTAAGAAAGATGGGTCCACAATTAATCCTGAATATTTTGATTTATATTTCTAAAGGCATAGTGTTGGTCCAGATACTTAGTAATATTCTATTCTGTTTTATTTTTGAAACTGAAATTATTCTTTATCTCTCACACATTGTGATCCTTTAATCTCATGAAGGTACTAATAAGTTCCATAACTTGCTCTAAAAAACATACCATTTTAGTGGAATTAAAGCATATTGAAAAGCACACTGAATATAATAACATTCCCCTCATCTGCTTTAACTTTCATACTGAGTTTAAAATCTAAAGGGGTGCAATTCTTAAGGCCTCAGAAACTTAGTGAAACTCTAGAAATGAGAATGTAAATTTACCTCTGTCCAGCTCTTGGGGTTTGTTTGTTTTGCTGTGTTTTTAGCTTTTTGGTTTTTATTCCTCACCACAGTGACTCTAAATCAATTCATTCTAGTAGACAAGGAAGTGTTGTTTACTGTAATCAAAGAAAGAAAACTAAATATTTGAGTAAAACTCCGATCCTGCCTTGTACTTCTAGAAGACTTAAAGTTCCATTTATATACTACACTTACTACATTCACTTATTGAGTACTTACTTGTGGCCAATTAACAAGGATAGAATAGACAAAACAGGTTCCATTTTCCTCCTCAGAGCTTGTAAATGCAGCATATATTTATTTGCATACATGTAATAAATATTATCCGACTTCACAGTAGAAGCGGGAAAGACTGGGGAACATGTTTGGATTTGTAGATTTTTACATGCCTCTGCTACCAATATCTGACTCAACATCCATGCTTTCTCCATCAGTTCTCCCCTCCCACGAAGGGGAACCCAGTAGAATCAGGTAGGCTGGTACACACCATATATGTGTTTCCTTCTGCTGATAAGTCTTCTCATTATGTCCTCTGTCCCTTTCACCGTAATTAAATCTACTCCCCCACCCTCTTCACAGCTTTTTGCTGATCTGACATCAATGCAAATAGACTGCTTTTAGCTCCGGGTTGAGGAGTTCACTAATGGAGGTACTAACACCTGTACAGACTTTGCTATTTGCAGCCATAAAAAGACTGCCTTCAAATCCATGATTAATTTCCTCTGCAAGGAAACATGTTAGATCCACTGAGTGTCCCTGCTGCTAAATTAACTTCTGACCCTTTCCACGTCCTTCCCAGTGACTCTTGGAAAGTTTTGGATTTCTTCAAAGAAATTAATAGCTTGTGAATGAAATCTCATCACTGTGGGCCACCTTTGAAAACTGCACTGAGGGCAGTGCACAGCTTGGCTGATCCAGCCCCCCGTAACTTTTCCATTTGAAACCTCAGTGCTGAGCTGGCCTTGGCAGCATTCTGCCTGAGTTCTTTATTGAATATGCTTCTCTTTTGATCTGCTTCTAATTTACCTTGTTCTTTGTGCTGCCTTCTGCTCTATTGGGGATCGATGGATGTTTTTTGTGTCACTGATTGTATCACTAATTGCTTGACTATGAGTCTGTTGAATGTGGTCAGTTTATTTCTCCACAAAATGTTTTTTGCTTTCTCCCTTTTGTACATTAATTTCTCCAGAGCCTATAGAGCTGAGTAAAAGAGCTTACATACAGTTGGGTATTTGGAAAAGCTTGAACTACAGTCAAGACAAATATTGGTGACTGAGTTCCCCACTGGAATGGCTTCTGACAGAGGCATCTGATCCATCCTTTGGCAAAGAGGTGTTTGGTCAAGTTCTTCTGCAGAGTAAAGAATTTGACTCACTCTGACCTTCCTCTGCAAGACATGAAGGGAATCTTATCCTCTGCTCACCTATTCACCTTTGTCCTAGACTATTTCCAAAACTCCTTTTAGCCTCCTAAAGCTGGTGCTTGTTCTGCGGCACTCGTGCTGTTCCCATGTACCTAGTGATCATCTCCATTAATAATGGATGTCAGTTCATTTACAAATTAATCACATCAGGTTGAGAAATACACTAAGATAAAATCTGATGGCTTCCACATTTCCTTGATGAAATATTCATGACATGAATGTTTCACCTTTATAAATCATGGTTACTCTATTGATTTTTTTCTTTCACATTTTCCAAATGAGCTCATAAATTTTTTTAAATGTGGATCAGAGAAAACAACATGAATGAATAGATGGATGTACTTTTCAATTACATGCATTTCTGATTTTATTGCTGCCTTCAGCTTATATTGGAAGAATGAGGTACCACCTAGAAAAGGAATCTCCCAAACCAAATAAATGTGGAGGCTGATTTCTAAATATAAAAATTATCTATCGATCATGATGGTTTCAAAATTGAGTCACTTAGATCTTAATGAAAGCTATTACTGTACTTATGAATGTGTATGCTTTCTTAATTATTGACATGTATGTTTGTTTGGCTTTCTTCTTAATTCTTGTTGGAGGAGACACATACAAGATAAGTATGGAAGGAAAATGCTTCTGCTATGTATTGCTGTACACAAAGCCATTTCAAAACAAAGTGGCTTAAAATCCAAATGAGTGCAGTAGGTTCACCTGAGTGGTTCTTCCATTTAATATAGGGTCAACTTGGGTCCCTCACTTATATTCATTCACATGTATGGCATTTGATACTTCTCTATCTGGTCTTTCCATGTGACCAACTACTTATGGCACGATGGCCTCTTCCATGGGGGCCTGGTTTTTATGCCTGGAGGAAGCAGGTTCTATCTTTTTAGGTCTGGCCTCAGAAATCCAAAGAATCACTTTCACAAAATTCTCTTGGTCATACAAGTCAGACTGCCATAATTAAAAGGAGGGTAAATATACTCTTCTCCCTGATGGTTACAGAATGATTGAACAGGGAAGGGTAAATTGCTAATGGCCATTCTTAGAGGCTACCATAGATAGGATACTCTGTTGTTCTTACAAGTACTTGTACTCTGTAGTATCTGCCTTTACTAAGCAAGCCATGAGAATAGTTTTGCAAGAAAATCATCTTTGTCCAAGAATAAAGGACATTGACACATACTTGAAATAAAGTGTAGTGTTGGGTATGGTGAACAAAGTACACTGTCATTTGTCTATCTTCCTCTTTGGTTACCTAAAAAATAGCTTCAGTGTTATCTCATGTACAGTTTACAGATAATTAGTGAGTTTAAATCATTGCTCTATTTATAAAAGAGGTCAAAGTTCTGTGGACCTTGTATGTTTGTACATATGTGAGTGTGTGCATGTGTGTATACCCTCCAGAAATTCCCAAGTAATGCTGTTTGTATCTGATGTGAGTTCATGTTACTAGTTGGAAGTGAAAATCTTGCTTTTTTTTCCCATCCAGGACCAGAAGTATTACTTAGCTATGTGATAATATTTCATTATACAAGCAAGTTATAATTGTGCTTTTTGCAAAACCCAAGCCACTTTATGATCTGAGGATTGAAAATTGACAAACATAAGTAGGAAAAATTAGCTTAGTGATTCACATGCCTTCTTTCTACATCATTAAAGCCTTGAGAAATGTATTTCCCTGTTTCTGTACAGATGCCTATAGTTCTTGTCTTCCCTGTTCCATCACCATGAACAATCATCCTGTAAGCCTATTCTCACTAAGGTATCAATGGTCAATAAAGTGGAATATGTTGATACTAAAAAATCATCATTCTATCTTTTGTAATACCAGGTTTATGATATGAATACATTTCTTTTGTATTTGAACATAATTAAGCAAGTTGAAGAAGCAAAATTGTGCATTCTAGAAGATGAATACCATTTCTAGGTCATTTTGCTACTTCTCATCCTCAGTGTCCTTTGTTGAGTTCTCAGAAAATGCAAAGTAATGTCGATGACATAAGCAAAATATAATTAGAAAAGCAGTCTGCTGGAAAAAGAAATGATAATGCTTTCCAAAGTGAAGTAGTACGCCATGTAGAGAATCTGGGTACTATCCTTTGTTTTAGAGGATCCGTGCCATGGTTCCTCACCATTAGCCTTGATATTGGAAGAAAGCAATTTCAATTTTTTTGACCTCCAAACTAACTGAACTCTCTACACTACCAAATAATTCTGCTTAGAATAGTTTTCAGAACTTAATAATGCTTTGAAATGAATTACAAGGAAGCAGTTGCATATTTTCTTCTGTGAATTTCTTATTTTTGTTTGTAAATGACTTTCTTTGATATTTTGGATGAGGAAAAAGTCAGGCATCATGAATAAATCAGTGGTGAGCGATGATTGAGTTGTGTGCTGTCATCTCTTTCCTTCTGGCCTTGACAAGCACAGTGTGTGGCTGCCATTAAGAGAAAATGTGTTATGGAACCAGATATCATGAGTACCAGTGACTGGTAAAAGTAGCAGGGTGGGGTGGTGGCATGGCCTTGGTAGCCATTCTGATCCTGGGTGGCAAATGGGGCAGCCCAAATGTGAATTGTGATTCTGGGAGAACCTGTGGGGATATGAGAGGACGGTAGCAGGATCCATTTCACAGCAACAGAGGCAGCCACAGAAAAGATGTTGCTGTCATTTGTGAGAACCCAGTATTTTAGTTTGCCAAAAGTAAATTCAGTTCAGGCACTGTGTCTGGCAATTCACATAGATTATTTCACTTAATCTTTTTGACAACTTGATGAGGTAAATATTATTATGATACTTGTATTATAAATGGTGCCTTTAAAATAAGACTGAACAAGCAAAGTAATTTGCCCAAGATACAACAAATAAACAGAAGAGGGATTTGATTTGAACCTAACAAATAGAACTTCTGATCCCAACCCTATGTTTTAGGTATACTTGTATATAGTAAACGTCATCATTTTTTATGTCATTCTGAGCTTCAGCACAATCTGCAATCATGTAAGCATGACCACTCTCTTGCTATTAAACAGCTTTTATCACCTCTGCAAATTCTCTCATGGTTTAGAGTCAGCATTGCTTAATCCCAGACCTTAGCAACTTCTAATCTATCCCTTTTCTTTACAGATTTCACTTTTCCCAAATAACATATAGATGGATTCACACAGCATATAGTCTTTTGAGTCTGGCTTCTTTCTTTTAGCATAATTCATTGAGACTCCTCCATGTTGTAGCAAAAATCAATAATTGATGTCTTTTTATTGCCAAGTAATATTCCATTCTATGGATGCATCAAGTAAGCTTATCCGTTCAGCCATAGAAGTACATTTGAGTGGTTTTTAGTTTTTTTTTTTTAAAGATACTAACAGCTTAACTATAATGGAATACTGCTTTCACTTCACCAGAAATATTTCCTGATTATCATAGTCAGTGTTCCTAATGATATCTTTGTTTTAATATTCTTTTGAGCTTCCTATAAATCTTTGCTTAGAGCCAGAAAGAAGCACCAAGCTTCTCTGGCTCAGCTACAATTCTAAAGTATTGAATTTTCACTTATGTGATAATGCTATTATATTTTCACTATAACAATCATGCACTACCCATAACCTATAAAGTGCTTAAAACTACAAAACAAGTGACTAAATGAATAGCAAATTAAAAATTCAAATAAATCTTCTAACACAAGAAGTAAAGAGACAGTAGTAAAATCAAGATTCATAATTCAGTGTTGGTATAGAAATGTACAGAGTTTGATAAATGATACATAACACATTCAGAAACATAAATATACAATCCTAGGAGTCTGGAGTTTGATTCCTTACACTGAGTCAACACGATTAGCTGAAAGGTTAAGAAAAATAAAAAAAAAGAAAGAAAATGTGATGATTATTGACCTGATTTCACAGCATCAAATAACTACCTTGACTGCATGTTTTCCAAGTTTTAAACATCTTTTTCTCATTTAAATAACTACCATTTAGTTGAATTGAACAAACCAACCATAGCTTTGACATTGATGTTTTTCTGAGAATTTATTAATTTATGATACTATAGCTTCAGGATATTCCTAGTCAAGAAAGTTGAATTCAGGTTTCAAAAATCTGCTTGTATTTAACAAGACAATTTATTGCTGAATTCAACCCCTAGCTGTCAGAATATTTTTGATTAAATTCAACTTTGTAACATAGTTTTCTTTGTTCTTTCTGTCCCAACCAAGATTACTAGCAACAGAACCACATCACTGGGAAATTACAGTCTTAAAGTCAGAATATTTGATTTCATTCTGTGCTTTGTCACTTATAAGTTATATGACTTTCGACTAGTTTTAAAATCTCTCTAAGTTATATTTCTTTGTCCATCAGATGAGCTCAGCAAGCTCCATCTTTCTGTTCAGGGTCTGGAGAGAGTTAAAGGTGATTGCATACAGGAAAACCCCCAGCATTCTGTGTAATGACCTAGTGGGGCATGAATGTCCAGGGCCACCCAAGTTTGACTGTTAAGATGTTTTGGGCATGCAGTCATTTCTCCCACCACGAAGTCTACCCCCACTCTGCCATCTGAGGATTTTGAGAATTCTAGGCTCTTCAACATGAGAAAGACTTTCTCTAAGGGCAGCCGATGCAGAGTGCAGTGACGTCTTATAGTACAGATGAGCTTCTTTCTCAAGACTTGAAGAAAACCCTCAGTTCATCAACCATGTAAAGTACTGTGTATGGGTTTGGTCCTGTGTCCCCCTAAGGTCTCATGTTATTTGGACTGGACTGAGTCTGGCACTTGTGGTTGGCTTGTTGTCTAGCACTGGGATTGGTGATATGAGTGCTGCACCCACCCAGGAGTGGAACTGATATATGGTGTAAAGGTGGGAGGAACATGTGTCTTCCTCTCTCTCTCACTGGTTCACCTTGTTGTTTGGCAGCCACCATGAATGGCTGCCTTGCCACACCATGCTGCCTTGGAGCCAACTAAGTATGGTCTGAAACCCCCAAGAACTGTAAGAAATAAACCTTTCCTTCCCTAATTTTGCGCTTCAGGTATTCTGTCTTAGCAACAAGTGAAAAGTAACTAAAACAGAATTTGGTTCTAGGAATGGGGTCATTGCTGTGACTAACCCTGACCATGTGGTTCAAGAGCTTTTGGAAATGGCTTGTGGGAAGAGTTTGGAAAGGTTTGGAGATGTCACCTGAAAGAGTAGCACTGGAACAGCTTAGGTTGTTCCATAGGGGAGATTCTGGTCAGAGCTCAGAAGGCTGATAGAAAGCCTGCCAGGAAAGACCAGGCTCGTGAGGTTTCTGCTGGGAAGAAGGACTGCATGAGTTGTTGGACTCCACACAATGTGTGTTACAGCTTGGCAGAAAGTTTATCTGCATTCTGCTCATGCCCAGAGACTGCCTGAGACTGAGATTAAGGGTGGAGGACTCATTAATCTGACAAAAGAAATTTCAAGGCAGCCAAATGTTGAAGCAGTTGCCTGGCTATTGTTGGGGGCTTTTAACCTGATTTATGTTGGGAGTCAAGAGCAAAGAGCCCAGCATGGTGATTTAAATTGTTGTGAGTTTGGCTAGGAAGTTATGGACTGTAAAGATAGAGCTGAGACCTTGATTGGTGAGAAGAAACAAAGGAATAAGTAGCCACAGACCTCCACCTTTTGCAGCCTCAAGCCTGCAAAGGTGAAAGAGTTTTCTCAGAGGAAAAAGCTACAGAGTGCCATGTTCCAGAGTGGCGATGGAAGCCATAGGAGGTTTCAAAATGGCAGCAGCTGCACCAGGTTTCAAAATGGCAGTGACCACACCAGATTCCAGAATGGCAGCAGCATAGAGAAGTTTTCCTCACAATCAGGTTCAGAGAGCTCAGCGATCCAGGCATTCAACACTGACAGCCAAGAAAAATGAAAGCCTGGCTATCACCCTGACAGAGGACTTCGGCAGCATCCATGTGGCACTGGTTTTAAGTGCAAGGAAAATGTGCAGCTTCTGCCCCAAACTGTAGAGGGCAATATGTAAAGATGTAAGGGTGAAGCCAAGGGCATAATGGAAAACCCAGAAGTTTGAAAAAGCCAGGAGTGCGGATCATCTAAGAAAACCTGCAAGAATTGAGCAGATTGGGCTTAAAAGAAAAGTTGTGAAAAATGGAGCCCCTGGACATGCCAGAGCGATGGAATTGCTCAAGCCTTTTGGAGCTTGCAACCAGATTGCTTCAGATGCTGAGCATAGAACTCCAGGATATAATGTTTGCCCTGCTGGATTTTGGATTTGCTTTGGTTCCGATACTTTTCATTCCTGTTTGTAACTTTTGAAATGGTAATATTTATCTTGTGCCTTTGCATTTTGGAAGTTTTTAACTTGTTTTCATTTGTACAGGGGTTACAGTTAAGAGTTTGCCATAGATCTTGGACAAGATTTGGGACTTGGACTTTTCAGCAATGCTGAGACTGTTAGGACTGTGGCAACTTTTGGAAATAGACTAAACACCTTTTGTATAAAGGATATGTATGAGTCCTTGGAGGGTCAGGAGTGGAATGTATGGGTTCAATCTTGTGTCCCCCAAAGTCTCATGTCATTTGGACAGGGCTGAGTCTAGCATTTGTGATTGGTTTGTTGTTTAGCACTGGGATTGTTGATGTGAGTGCTGCACCCACCCAGGGGTGGAGCCAAAATACAGTGTAAGGGCAG
>RJWM01002232.1:0-95797 GCA_004363535.1 Dasyprocta punctata | reverse complement strand
TCACTGAACAATATTGACCCTATTATTCCAAACATTTGTGCCTTTACCATTAGGCAATATTCCACAGAGGTCAAAGCCATCATACAGCCCACATTACTTAGCATTTGTCTCCCTAAATCCTTATATGGGGGTAGCCTGTGTGTCTTTCTATAAGTAGCCCTTCAATTTTCATTTTCAAAGTTATGTTTTGCAATAACCTGCATGCCTCTAGATGATTGGGAGAAAAGTTCTATGCAATTTATCATGGGGAAAAAAAAACTAAAAAAAAAAAAGGAAAAAAATGGCACTCATAAAGCTGGAGAAGTCAAGACCTTTCCTTTGTAGAACTGTTAAGTTACATGTCTATAAAATGATTCTTATGGAATGTGTTGTGTCCTCTTTAACCCTGATATTTAGATTTCTGAAAACTTTCATTGTTGGGGAGTTCCAAGTGATAAATAAAATAACATAAGAAAAATGTTAGGAAGGACTCAGGTTGAGTGAATCAATAGAAGCTTTTGAAAATGATTTAATTTTATAAAACGTATGAATAATTTTTATGCATGCATATTAAAATAATGCATGTTAAAGAAAGAGCAGCACCATGATGTTTATACACATAAAACTAATATAAATTGAGGGCACAGTTGATTTCCTACTGCTATTTTATCCACTGGTAAATTTTCAGAATCTTCCCACGATACCAGTTTTTGTGAGATGCTTAAAAATTTGCTTTGCTTGGGTGCAGGTAATGCACCATGTAAAGAATGATAGATATTGATTCACTTAACTCTGTTCTAATTTCCTTGTGTTGTGCCTTATTGCACAGCTAACTTATGGTTTGGATTCTACAAGTGGTTGGTTCACACAGTGCAGGTGCAGAACTGGCAGGTATAAGAGAGGTGAGAGACTTTTGCTTGTGGGCAGAACCTTGGAAGCAGTTTAGCCTTTCAGCAACAGCAGAAGCCAGTCTGAGTAGCGAGTCTGTTTTTTGGTGGGAATTTGGAGTTGGATGGGATATTCATTTTGCTGGGATTACTTGTGGTTGTGATAATGCAGTTCTGGAGCCAGTTGTTTGGAGAGTGGCTCTTTTATTACCCCAGTGGCGTCAGGAGTGTAGTCCAAATCCCACACCTGAAGCAATTGCTTCCTGGTTCCTACACTTCCTGATTATCCCTTATATTTTTTATTGTGCCTAAAGCAGTCATTTCTTCAGTAGGTCAGTTCTGCAGTGCTGTTTTCAGATTTGTACTAGGAACCTCTTCCTGGAGCCTACTTTTCAAGACCTTCCATATTTTTTAAATTAACAGATTCAGCAGATTAAAGTTTTCCTATAATTGAACACATACATATATACAATATTATAAATAACATATTGGTATAAATTTTCTCTAATTTGTATGTCTTTCTGATTTATTCTTTCAAAATTTTTGGTTTTCTGCTCTGGAGTTCTAGAATTCATTCCAAGGGCACAGGCTAGCTTGTATACCTGGGATGAAAAGAGACTTATGTAATCTTTATTTAATAGACTCATTTAATTTCACAAACAGGGTTACTATTGTGTTCCTCATGACTTCCAGCTAGAACACACTGAAACTTTGGGGAACTGGGCTAATTATCCATTTGCCCTTTCTCCATAAGATTTCAATCCAAATTACATAAGCAAGCAAATTGAGTGTGTTCTAAAAGCAAATTCATTCTCTGTGCCTTTATACTTTCCAAGTCTGCATTGCCAAAATCTCATCTGCCACTTTTTCAAGTTCTTTTCCTTCTAAATGTCCCCAAATATATTGGTTTGAGAGGATGTGCAAGCTAAATTGTTATAAATCCAGAAGAGTTACACAGAAGTAAATGTTTGTGTAAAATAGAATATGATATGAATAGCAATCTTGCATTGGGAAGAATTTGTGCTCAAAGAAAAACATTAGTGATAAAACTAGCATGTAAGTAACAGATTTGGAGGAGTTTAATGGAAGTATCAAAAGTTTATAAGAAATTTAATATGCATAAGAAACTCTTGCAAACCAACAAAAGAAAGATAAGAACCATATAGGGAATTATTTTAAAGACATACACAAATTATTCACACATGAAACAAAAAAGGCTCATAAACATATGCAAAGATAACCAAATTCGTCAGAAATTAGGCCTATTAAATTTACTATTGCAAACAATCCTAGGCACTGCAGGGTTGTGGGAATAGGGAACTGCCCTTTCCTGCTGATGGGAAGCCACCTGGTAGGGAACTTACGGAAACGATTGGAGCCAAAGGAATCAAATGCCACACAGTACCTTTGGATTAAGAAACTCACCTCCTGACTGCATAACAAATACATGCATGTGTATTTAAGAAAGGCATCTTTTGATCTGGAGAAGTGGAGAAAATCAAGTTATCCAGTTGGGAGATTGGATAGGTGAAACAGTGAGTTCATACTACAGAGCACTTAGAAGCAATCATGTAAATGTAGACATGGCAGCATAGATCCTTTTAAAATAGTGCCGTATGAATTGAGGAAGTCACACGAAGGTTCAGAACATAATTTCATTTGTATCCATTAAAATACACATAACTTGTATTTTGTATGACTATTTATAAACAAAAGAATACGAAATATACTTGAGCGACTGTCTTTTCTCTAAAACGTGGGTCGAATGCTTGGGGACAGAAAAGAAAGAGGAAGAAAAATAGGAAAAGAGGGAGGAAAGGAAAACAAGTGGGAATTTTGTGCAGATCAGAATGACAGTGTGGCACCATTTCTTCAGTTCTCTCTAGGGAAATACAAACAAAACATTTAAAAAATGCAAAGATTTTAGGTTCTGAGCTTTATCATTCCCTCACGTTCACCACTTAGTCATTTTCCTCTAAGTTTACCTCCTAACTCAGAAGCTCATGTGGCTCAGCCAACCTTCAGCAGAATGAAGGGAGGCAGAGACCTTATTCTCCACCAGGGTTTCCCTTTAACTCTTTCTCTGCAAAGACTTCCTCTCTGGGATACCTTTTACCCAGCCCTTCCTCTAGTTGGGGGAGGGCTGAGTCAGATGGAGTAGAGAACAATACATCTAAGGGAGTTGAATTTGCTGAGCTATGTGTGTTTTCCTCTGGCAAAATGGTCCTGGAGCCAACCCTAGAACATCTGAGACAGATCATGGTTCTCAGTTTGGAAATCACTTTGATGCTTCCTATTTTGCTGTAATAAACACTTCATGTCACTTTCTTATCTTGGTTATGATAAAAAATTGGGTACCCTTACAGAAACAAGGGGAAATTCCACCACTGAAGGGTCATCCAAAATTCTGTTTTGAAAGTAAACCTCACAAGCACATTCTCAGCCTAAGTTTATTTACAGTTCTTTAGCTATAAATAACAAAGACAATTAAATTAGCTGGGTCAAAAAGCCCATTTGAACTGCAGAACTCTATTATAAAATTAAGGTTTATAGAAAGTGCCCCTCACTGGTCCTTCTCACATGAAATTGATGGAGATGCGTTTGGGGTTGTTAAAATTCAGAAAGGATTAACAGCTTTCACACTGGAGAATATTACCCAGAAAGAGTGCACAGAGTTTAAAATACTTCACCCATGTAAATGAGGACTGGTTTCATTGTTTTTAGATATTGCAGCTTTTTGCAGAATCAATAGCTGAGCAACTGGGGAGTGGGGGATGTAACTGTTCTCACAGAAACATTCTGCCTGTGCCATGAAGGTGTATAATTTGCTGTGCCAAAGCTTGAACAGTCAATAAGTCAAGATGGGGCTTTAGCTGCGTCTCAGAATAAACACTGGATTTCTTCATTAACTGATCAAATACAGAGTTCAAATGGAACTGCAGTGATCTTTTGTGTGAGGAAAATAATGGATTGCAACAAATATCTCAGCATTTTAGAAGCTACTCTCAGCACAAGAGTTAGCAAGCTATTTTCTTTGTCAATCTCAGATCACCCAGGCCTACTCACAATGGAGCCTACATTTCATTAGACCTCTTTTCTGACTCAAGAAGAGAAAATGTGCCCCCTGGGTTCAGTAACCCTCAGTGTAGCTTAAAAAGTGCATTCTAGCCTTGGGTCCTGTATCTCTGAGGTTGATGATGTGCCATGCTCCCATATTCTCTCGTCTTTCCCTTCCCTCCATTCCCTCCCTCCCTCCTTCCCTGACTCCCTTTCTTCCTTCCTTCCTTCCTTCCTTCCTTCCTTCCTTCCTTCTTTCCTTCTTTTCTTCCTTCTCTTCCTGCTTTCCTCCCTGACTCGCTCTCTCCCTCTGTCTTTCCTATCTGGCCAGCCTGCCTTTCTTCCTCCTTCCCTTCTTTCCCTATCTCTGTCTCTTTGTTTTCTTTCTTTCTTTTCTTTCTTTCTTTCTTTCTTTCTTTCTTTCTTTCTTTCTTTCTTTCTTTTTTTCTTTCTTTCATTCATTCATTCAATTAATATAGCTGCTTGTTTATAGCCATTTTAGTAACAGTTTAAATTTCCAATGAATTAATTAAATGTTTATCTCCAACCCACATCTATTTTTGATGCTGAATTAGTACGTCCACTTCTCTCTTGGAATCTCTACCCAGGCATCTAATATTTAATGGCTTCAATACCAGTTATAGTATCAGTGTCCTCGAACACATCCCTGTTTCACTTTCTTTAGCATTCATTTCCTTCCTACCCACAATCCCAATTTTAAACTATGAACGATCACTTGGACCTCTCATTTTCTTGCTGCATTTCTCTAGTAGTCCATCTTCATGCGAACACAAACATTTAGGCAGCCTCGGTTTATGACCTGTCTCCACCACTCTGACTTCTGTCAAGTTACCCCAGCCTTGTTTGCCTCATCTGGAAAGTTGCCATCATAATGATGCTTACGTCACAATGGTTTAGAAAAAAGGAGATGCCCCATGAAAAGCACAACACACGATGTCTGGAATCTAGTAGTAATTTATAAAAGCGAACTTGATTTTATTTTCCTCCAATTGTCTTTTAAATGTTTCAGTCACTCTGTTCCTATGTCTGCTCTCATACACCCTTCAGATTCTTATCATCTCTATCTATCAGGCCTCTTCCCCGCTCCAATCCTCAGATAAATTTCAATCTCAACCATTAACTGCCTTGCTGCTGGTGTCTTTCTAAATGCTGAACATAGCCATGTAATTCCAGGAGTTGAACATCAGTTGCATGCTGTAAATTTACACTGAATGCAGACTTTTGATAAAGGCATATAAGGCACTTCACACAGGCCCGTTATTAACAGGCTCATCTCCCATCGTCCCCCACTCCCATTTAGCTGTATGATGCCAACACAGACTCAGATAATCCCATGGACAGGGCATGCTCGTTCCTGCAGTTCTTCCCCACAGAGCACTCAGCATAATCCATCATCGCCTGTTTTATGAAACCTTCCTCAACATTCTTAGGCAGGGGTAGCCACAACCTTTCCCATGTTTCTAAAGCCCTTTGCACTTGTGCTTGTAGCACTAATCATGTATGGTGAGGTTCTGTGGTTGCTGTGATAGGTTTGCACATGACAGAAAAGAAAGCGTTTATTTTCCAATTTAATGATCCTCTTTTCCTGACATCCTGTTCTGCTCCAAGGACACACCCTGTCTGTTATTCTCAGTAGTCTTGAAGTCTCTCCTACATTTGTCACATGAGCTAAATTCCCAATTTATCAACTATTATACTAGAACTTGGTAAACTGTAGCCTTCATTTATAGCCCTCAGTGATGAAACTATCCACTAATGGTCAAGGCAATTCAAAAAGTCATAATCCGCATTAAGTAATATGTAACTTGATATCCCTATATTGTTGTATTCTCAAAGATTTAAATAGTTAACCATGGCTCTTTAAAAAGAATAAGGTCCATTGTATATTACTTTAGATGTTCCAAAGCATTTCTGTACACATTTCATCTTCTCAACAACTCTCAGTGGTATAAAGGGCAAATATGATTATCTCTATTTTTCTGATGAAGAAATTGAGGCTCAGAGAGGTTAAATGATTTTTCAAGGTTACAGAGCTAGTGAATAGCAAATCCAAGAAACCTCATCATCTGATTCATAATGTACTATTCTTTCGATATTTTTTCTCATAGTGCAAATTACGTGTTTCTTCTGCTGTATGTCATGGCACCATCGGGGGCATTCACACAAATTATGTATGTTAGCAGAGATATTGTTAAAAATTTCAGAGAATCTTGTAACAAATATTTATGTATTACTGAACTGCATTTCTATTTTATGATAATAAAAATGTATACCCATTATAAGAAATTTGAGAGATGAATGTCATTAAGAAATGACCTATTGACAAATGCTATTAATATTTTTGTTAATTTTCTCCCAGTCTTTTATCCATGTTTGATTCATTTGATATTTTGTTGGTTTTCTATTAGTAAGGTCATGTTTATTTTCAATATTTTACTCTGCTCTTTTCATATAGTTCATTGTGAACATTCATGTTTTGAGAAACAGGCATACCAATATGATTAATATGTAAGAATATTCCATTTTAGCTGGATGTAGTGGCACATGCATATGATTCCAGCATTAAGAAGGATGAGGCAAGAAGATTTCTTGAGTTTGAGACCATCCTAGGCTACATAGTGAGTTCAAGGCCAGCCTGAATTCCATAGTAAGACCTCAGGTCAAAAACCAAAAAACAGAAAGCTATTAATACTCAATTTTATTACTGCATTACAATTTAATAAAATAATTCCTGTTTTGCTATTTTTATAATTTTTTTATTATTCCTTATAACACTAAATACCATATCCCCAGATAAGGATTATAAATTAAGTATACATTATTATAACTATACTTCAGAGTCACAAAGTTCAAATTCAAGATGACTGAAAACAACTGTATTTTACAGAGGTCAGAGCATTTTAAAATAAGAACATCATATCCCCCCTAGGTAGGGTAAGTCAAAATATCATCCACTCTCACTATATTTGACTCACTAAGAGACCAGTGTTACTTGCCAATGACCGTAGTCTCACCAGTGAGAGTTCTGGGAGGACCCTGAAGATCTGTTCAGATTTTAATTTAGATTACTGACACCCACATTCCAAAATATCAAGTGTCCCATGTACCACTGGCTACTTCATTTTGTCTTTCTAAATATTTGTTAAAACATATTTAGTTAAGTGCTCTGGGTCTGTTCCACAAGTTCTTCAAGAATGGAGACATGGTATTCCAAAGTCTCTGACAGCCCCATAGAGTAGATAGGCAGTTATTCACAGAATATCCAACTGGAAGGATCTCACAGGACATCTAGGGCAAGAATTTCAAAGAATATGGCCCTGAAGTTAGACTACTAGGGTTTGAATTCTATATTTTTTGGCTATTAGTTATTTAACTTGAAACAAATTTAGTAATTTCCCTGTATCTCAATAATCTAACCTCCAAAATTTCAATAACAGCATCTACTTTAATACTATTGTGAAAGTAAAAAGTAGCAATATATGTGAAGTATATAGAACTGTGCCTGATTCATACTAAGTCTTAAACGAATATTAGCCATTATTGGTTTTATCACTCCATTTATGGAGTAGGGTCTGATAATAACCTCAATCCAACTAAGCCAAACTTTTAAGAAAGGTATTGAATGTCTATTTTACAGACATTCCTAGTTTGAACTAGGTGAAAATCATTGTACTAAAGCTTAGTGACATTTTGCTTTCTATTTTTTAAACTTGCAACCTTCAAACTGAGCTCTTTCCTGAATTTTTAAACCCTGTGTATTGCAAAGAAAAATTGAATCAATAGATTTCTGATTCACTTACTCTTAACTCATCAAACCATCATTAAAGTTATTTGATGTCTGGGGAAGTCTTACGTGCTACTGTGTAGAGAGCTGTGCATGCCTTCTTCTAAACCAATAAATCTTCCCTTGCGAGCCATAAATAGTATTAAAGTACCAAAAGATAGAAACAATTTTAAACTCAGAATAGTTAAAAATCGAGGAAGGGAGACTGTTTTGAGCAATCCACATTTCTTTAATCTGACTTAACAACCCTTGATTTTAACAGACAAGCATTTCCATTTCAGAATGCATGCATTTCCCTCTGACTAAAACTTATTTAGTGTCTACCATGTCCCAGGTACTACTTTGCCAACAAGGGAGACATAGGCTGAGCTACTTTATTTTCCCCTAAGCTGTTTGTTATGGGCATCCTCTGAGTCACCCCTAAGACTTTTTTGATCGAGAAATGAAGACATTGAAAGAGCATGTGCGATAGAGGGGTTCTTCAGTGACCCGGCTTTAATCCTACAGTCTTTAACTCTGTCTCTCTTACTAATTTTTCCCTGGTTTCAGTCTAAGCAATCATATACCAATTTGGATTCCCTCTTTTATTCTTCTACTAGGTCCTGCACTTGAGTTTGACCTATGCTAAATCGCTAATTCTGATACTTGTTCAAAACTGGTACTGCGTAGGGCTCTCACTTCCCAAATCTCCAGGGCTGATGTGGACTCTTGCAAGCAGAATCAGTATTCCCTGATTCAAGACCTAAATTTTGGAAGAGCATGAAAAAGAAATAGCAGCAAGTGGGTTAGGGAGAGGGGCATAAAACAAGCAAGAAAGGAAAGAAAGAAGTACTGTTTGGGATGCCAGAGAACTGTGAGCACAGGAGTCCCTCAGAACACTCCTGGTGCTGGTGGTTAGTACTCAAGCACCCACAATTCCAAGAATACAATCAAATGAAAGGAGACACTTCTTTCTAAGGCTGTGAGCAGACCAATTTAACTCCAGGGTGATGTGGTCTGAGAAATATCAGTGTTCATCCACTGATATTTGGAATGAACCTGGAATCTCTTTATATTCATTTGAAACCTGGAATATGAACCTGGAATTTCTTTATATTCATTTGAAACATTATTTAACTTGCCTAAACCTTAGATTCTTCAACTGTGAAATTGGGTTCTAACTCATAGGACTTGCATAAACATTACTTTTTTTTTCTGCATGTGATTCATTTAGAACTTATTAAGTATTCAATTAATACTAGTTATTAATATTGTATTTTATTTGACTTAGAGTAATAGGATGTCTAAGTGAATCCCAAATAATGCAAGATACTCTGGAGGAGAAATTTAGTTAAAAGAATCATCTACTGAGTACAGGGAGACATGCATTTGTTCAATTTTTACTTCCTTAATTGTGGGCAAATATATGTTGCCACAGTTAACTTTTAAGCAGGGAAAACATAAACAAATATATAAATAAATAAGCAGAGGGAATTAAAATGCTGCAACAAACCAGGGAGTCTGATTAGTAGCAGTTCCAGGCAGAGGTCGGCCTTTCAACCTGCATGCTGCTAAGAGACACATGTCAGCTGATGGTGAATTAAAACATCAAGAGGCAGAACTCAAACAGCCAGTGCCTGGTGGAGCTGTGCTCAAAACCTGACATAAGTAAATAAGAATATTTCTCTTTAAAGAGTGAAATGAACAGCACAATCTTCCAAGAAAGATAGAAATTCACTTCCTGCTGACTCTGAATGCAAATACGATCTCACCACATCAGCCAGAGAGGCCATTTAATACAGGAGGAAGCTTGGGAGGAGGATAGGGACTGTTATCTGGGGTTTTTATTTCTTATGCAACTTTTTCTTTTGGAGAAGACAGGGATTTATAATCAACACTTTGATAATATATACACAAAACCGGGCCACCAACTGATTTAATGAACTGTGGATTTAAAATAACCAGCGTTAGAGAAGGTTATAGTAAAGGTACAAAAACAAACCGGTTTTGGTGAGCGGCTGCTGCTGAGCGAAACACAGGCATTTGGCCATTTTTACTATGAGACTTTTTAGGTTCTTCTACCTGTACATGTTATCATTATTTTTGAATATCCCTTTGTACAAATCATACCCATAGAGCTATATTTACCTGTACATGTGTAAATACTGCAGAAGTTGTATTTACAAAGTAATAAATATTTATTACAAGTACAGAAAAGTGGAACAAAAATTTGATTGAGGATAGTATTTAAAATTTGAAAGCAAAAGCCTTTTTTTTTTTTGGGTCATGATTCACCTTGGTCAGATGATCAAAGTGCTTTAAATGCATTAAGCTGAAAGTCATATAATACAAGAAGCTAGTATTCATAGAGACCTTGCAGAGCCTAGATGATCAGGCTGCAGGCTGAGATTTCAAGATCAGCTTCCATAGTAGTATCAAGGATTTGGTGAATGGAATGCCAAGCAGCTCTGCCACCATCAAGAATCTAGAGAATGATCCAGAAAACAAACTCTGGGACCACTCCACCGGTTCGATGATAAATCTACCAGGAATGTATAGATTGTCTTATATCATAACCCCGTATTAAGCACTAGGCCATCTGCATTTTTACAAAATCAAATATCTCCATGATTATATTTAATTTAGACACAGTAGAACTAACAGAAGATGAGTCATACGGGAGTCATTTTCTGACTTGTAAATCTCATGCAAATGCGCCTGATCATCTGTTCCTAAACCATGCCCAGACCTCCAGCTTCAAGGGGATCTGAGAAATCTAGTTTAGCCTCACAGAAATGCCTGTTATGAAGATGGAGGAATGTATGTGTAGGGAAGCAATCCACAAGGTATTCCATTGTCATTTCTGGTATGAAAAAGAGCAAGAGCAAAGACAAGTCAGGAAGTCACATACATCTTAGAAATAAAAAGAAATTTTTATGTGACTTGAAGGTAGGACTGATTGGGGAATTGTGGGAGAAGTCATTCAGTGAGTTTTGCTAGATTTTGAAAGTAACCTTATAACTTTTGAGGACTTTGTGTTTTAACTAGCACAGGTTTGGGGTATCTAGCTCAGTGGTAAGGTGCTTGCTTAGCAAGTGGGAAGCCCTGGGTTCAGTCCCTATCACTGAGAAGGTGGGTGGGGCATACCTATTAACTAGCAGACTTACAATTTGACAACTATCTGACACTTGAAGTTATACTGTTAGTACAACTTTTGTCACCACTGTACACTATTATTTACTAGCTGCAAATGTATGTCTGGAGTTCAGAGAAGCAATTTGAGATGGAGTTAGGCTTGTAGAATCATTTACCTGTATTCATTCTGTTTAGAGTCTTGGAAGTGGACCTGAGCCTTCAAGGAGAAATAAGCACTGTGGAATTTAAAATTAAGGTAGAAGAAAGGGAAATACCAAGAGGGACCAAAGGAGGACTCTAAGAGTAACCCTTAGAAGCCACTTAAGAAGGAGATTTCAATTAAATGAAAAATCACAACATAGATTGTCAGAAAGGTTAGACTGAAAGTAGCTATTGGTATGGCCTTTAGAATATTGATGTTCTGTAGTTATACACTTTGACTTGAGTTTTCTAGAGCAGAAGTTGTATTGCCCTGCCCTGCCCTGACTAGTAATTGGGATGGAAACAAATGGAGATTGCAAACTACAGCAATGGTTCTCACCAGGGATGGTTTTTGCCCTCCAGGGGACAGCTGACCATACCTAGAAATATTTTTGGTTGACACAGCTGGGTAAATGCTATTAACATCTAGAAAGTATAGTCTGGGGATGATGCTAAACATCAAACAATACTCAAGACAGCCTCAAGAGCAAAAAATTATCTGGCATAAAATATCAACAAGGCTAATATTGAGAAACCCTTCTTTAGACAAAGACCTCGAAATCTTGCTGTGAAGAGAAGAGGAATAGGATGGTGGCTTGTTATGGAGGGGGAATCCAGATGCTTTCTTAGATGAGAATCTTGAATCTAAGACAAAAGGGAAGGAGGTAATGAATGAGAACAAGTAAGAAAATAAAGGTTAGTTGGTTAAGTAAGGTTTAAAGAGGTAGAAAGAATATATTCTAAAGCATAATTTAGGAAAAAAGTGAACAACAAAAGAGATTTTTAGCACTGTCACTCCCTTTTAAGATGGCATGAAGAAAAGAAACATAGGAAATACAATTAAGGATAACAGGCAGATGAAGGAATGGTATGGAAGCTCATGTTTGAGAAGTAGGAGACTAAGTCATGTAGGACAGGAAAAAGAAACAGAAAATGATAAATAAGACAGACATGGAGAATAGTAAAATTTTGAGCGGTAATATGTGGTATTGCAAAAGAGAAACACGTAATTGTTAAAAGCATTAAAGAGCAAGTTAAAATTTAATATCACAGGTTTGTAAGACAACCAGGCTCCATGGTAATAGGCTTTTGTCAGGCAGTACTCAGCAACATAAGAACACTGTCAGAGAGAACAGATGATTATGGTTACCAGGAGAAGGTACTTCTCAGAAAGGTACATTTACCAGTGGAAAATTCTGGTAAAACATGGGTTAAAATGCACTTACAATGTTTGTTTCTGCAAGAATTCATATTTTAAGAGTAGTTATATGCTTTCGCATATCTGGGCTCCAAATACATGATTGCTGATTAATTTAAAATAACCCTTAAGGTCAAGAATAGGTAAAGGCTCTACCATCGAGCTACAGTCAAGCTCTTCTTTAGGGTCAAGAATAATATGCCTTGCTAATTATTCTTCAGCAATAGCATTTAATACTTTTTTTTAAAAAAAATTGTATCTGCATAGATACTAAATAAATCAGTGATAGCTGGATGATGAAGTTGATGGACTAAACCAAATTTAGAGTTAGAAGTTCCTTTCACTCATTGTTTATCTTTGGTTCTGCATTTGTCTTATTGGATTTTAGTTTTTGCAAAGTCAGGGTTTCAAATTCACTCTTCGTTTCTATTCTCATCAATGTGACAATTCTATACGCCTGATTTGCTCATTTGATTCCCTATGCTTCATTTGCTCTTTGTCCAGAGTCTCTAAACTCTTTTTGGCTCTGAGTTTTGCACTGCATGACCTGTTAATGATACGAGCTCATTTTGCAGAGCAGGCTACTCCTTAAGACATTTACAAAAACAGCTAGAAAATCCTCTGTTGTAATTAGGTCAAATAATTCCAGAAAATTTCTTTTGTTGACTAATTCTATAGACTCATCATGGCCTTTTATTGCTTTTTTTTTTTTCCTGGCACAAAAAATAATTACTTCTATTACCATCCTCACATAACAATGTGTTCTTCTCCACTCTTTGTCTGGAGTTGTCCATTAGCTCTCACTGACACTAGTGTTTCTAAAATGTTGTATTTGTCCATCATTTATTTACCCCAGAAATTTCAGCTGAGTTTCAAGCACTTGGATTCCTGCTCAGGTCAACTATTTTCTAATCCAGATCATTATCTCTTCAGCTGAACATACAGGAAGTTCAGACACATTCTTGTGCTTGTGTGCCAAGGAGCCAGTATCAAGGCCTAAGTCCATACAGTGGATGGAAAATCACCATTTTAAAAAACTGTTGATTTAAATTGATTTTCTCTTTCAGTTGTATCTTTTTCTCTTTGGTGTTTTAAAAAACTACAAATACCAGTAAGACTTACTTGAAGACTTACTCAAGTTATTGCATACCAAAATTTAATACAGAATAGTTACAGAAAAATTCCATTTCTAAAGTTTAATCAAAAAAGTCATCTGACTTACCTCACTAGAGAATGTGTCAGTCTGTTTGGATATCTTCTGCATACAAATAAGACCATAAAATTTACAAGCCTCTGAGCTCCTATACGTGGTTCTAATAGATTTAAAACAACTGATAATCTTCAACTACTGGCTGCAAAGTCTAAAAGAAGCACTTAACCCAATCAGGCAACTAAGAAGCCAAGAGGATATTATTTCATTCTTCTGGAAATAATATTTCCACTTTATTTCTTGGGAACTAGCACAAGGGAAGCTTCTGTTTGTTTGTTTTGTTTTGTTTGTCTTTGTTTTACTGACTAAGGAAATATAATGGTTGAAAGCAAAAACTATAATGACAAATCACCTGCATTTAAATCATGGCTTTTTCCTTTTATATGTCTTGCAACAAATTATTTAATCTCTTTGCTCCTAGCTCTTACATGTAAAATGGGGATGTTGGTAATTCCTATATACAGGCCTTGTTTAGAAACTTATATAAGCTTATGCTTCTAAAACACTGAAAACAATACCTGGCTCATCGTTATCCCCGTTAGAAAAATTAAGTATAGTTCTAGGAAGACTCTGGCTATCATCTTAGTGGTAATCTTAGGAAGAGTCAGAAATTAGGGAAAGTAGCAAGGAGAAATTAACTCTTGGACATCAGTAATACTGTGAACCTTTCCACAATAGTATCTACCTTGGACTTTTCAATTATGTGAGTCTTAAAGCTTTATTGAGTAAGCCAATTTGAGTTGAATTGTTTTGTTACTTACAACGAAATGCCATCAGCTTTAATTTAATAAAGACTGTATAGCATAAATCAGCTCTGCATATCAAGGTACGGTCACAGACGTTGTTTAACAGTCAGCATGTGCTTACCGAGTTCTTATAGGTAAGGCAATGTGCAACCACTGAGTGCAGTTTTTAGAATATAATAGTAAGATGGTAAGTATTTAAGTAAATAATTATAAAGTGAGATAAAATGATGTAAATTCTCAAGACATACATAGACAACTTGCCTTGGAAATTCATAGAAGTTTGTGTAGACTACATTATTCAGTAGCTCTTCATTAGGGAATAAAACATCTAAAACTCAAAAAATAATAGAATCCTCTCTAAATGGTATTCATCAATTCATTTATTTTAGAAATATTCATTAAGCACCTAGTAGTGGCCAAACTGGTACAAGAAGAAGAGAAGAAATGTTGACCAGGTTTTGACATGATTTTTATTCTCATGGAGTATCAGTGGAGGAGAAAGTCATTAAACAAATGATAGCACAATAATTGCACGAACACAAGGAAACAAGAGGCTGGGGTGTAGTTCAGTGGTGGAGCATGTGCTTAATATGCATATGGTACGGGGTTCGAACTCCAGGACCAAAAAGGAGATGTAAATGCAACAGCCATAAGTGCTCATAAATTAAATATATAAATAAATAAATAAATAATTTTTTAAAAACCCAGTTCACTGAGCTCTAAGAGTATGGAATAAAGGAAACCTTTGAATATATTAGCAATAATTTATATATAAGGAAATAATTGTACCCAAGAGAACTCACTTGCTTGAGACTTCTCAGGGAGTTGGTATCAGATCCAGATCCAAAATCCAGTGCTGGTGAACTCTTACCTCATGCTTTCTCCATTACAACAAACATTGTGCTTTCAGATGAAATTATTCATTTTGGTTTGGAATGATCCTATATCAATGAGTTTGTAGTAAAGATTTTATTCCCAGAAAACACAATATGTCTCTCTTGACAAATTAAATATTTTTAAAACTATTTCAGTAACAATCTTAGTGCAGTAAGGTGGGAAGGTCACCCAGCTAGAAAAAGACATTTTATAGCAGCAGAAGAAAGGTTAAAATCTGGGAGGCAGGGAAGGAGGAAAAACATCTGTAATATATTTCCAGTACTAAATTAATGTCATTTCCACTTGTGCTGGTTTGATTTCTTGCCTTTTCTTGACAGACTGACAAAGAATGAAAACCAACCCAAATTATGTCTACTGGAGGTCACACATGGCTTAACTGGACTCTTTGGTTGAAATGTTGACATGTGGCAATTTTGTAAAAACAAATGATCATTACAGAGGGCATGACGGTCAACACAAACAGGAGGTAATTAGCATGTGTCACCATCAGCTTCTGGTAGGAACATCTTAATAAACAACAAATAATAAAAGTGAGTGAATTGAGACAAGCGCAGTTAATTAGTTTCCTGTTGTTTCCCAGAGTCCAGAGTAAACTATTTTAACCTTGCTTTTGCTCTTCTTTTCAACAGAAACCACCATTTCCAGTGGGCAGAGTCAGGGTCCCTTTTATTCTATTTGGCTCCTCACCTCCATGAGGAGAGCTCTAAAAATGTCCTTACTCTTCTGCTACCTTCTTTGCAAAATGGATTTTGTTTCTTATTGCATTTTTCGTGCTTAAGGTATCCCAAAGCAATTTACAGTAATGAGTTTCAAATCTAGATTGACAGTGACTCAGTAGGCAATCATGTTAGCCATTTCACATTCAAGGATAGTTTACACCCAGCCTTGAAATTAAAATCTAACTCATCACAAGAGGCAATGTCTCCTAGGAGACTTGGGTAATATATTTTTTTTCTCTCTCTCTCTCTTCCTTCCTCTTCCTTTGCCTCTCTCCATCCCCCCCTCTCTTTCCCTCTGTCTTTCTCCCTTTCTTCCCCTCTCTTCCTCAAATTTTCAAATGGGTATAAAAATAAACTTCATGTGTCACTCTCACAGGGATATTTGATGATTTAAGATTGCATTTAGAAAGTGCTAGGAGCTCTTAGGAAAAAGCACAAGGAATCCAGTTATACAAGTATCTTCAATACTGACTTTACTCCAGGAAGCCAATAGATTTGATTTTATTGGCCTTAAACACTATGTCTGGATTGATAACCTCTCCTGAATGCTCCCAGAGAACTCCCCCAATTTCCTACATATTTCAATATGTGTTCCATTTACTTGTTTATTTGCTGTATCTCTCACTAATGATAAAGTGTCCTACAGCAGCAATTTTGCTAACTTTTTCACTGCTAAACTCACAGTGCTTCCTACCTTGCCTGACCCATCGTGGTTGCTAAATAAGTATTAGAAGCAAGAAGAAAGCAAAAATGGAAATGAGAAGAAGGAATCAAATGTGGAAGAGAAGAAGAAAAAAAAGTAAAGAAAGGCAGAAAAAAAAGTTTTCCACTATACCAAAATAAGATCATGTTGAATCATTCTAGCCAATCTAGAATACTTCAGTTGTAAAAGGCAATAAAATATCTGGTTTACTATCTTAGTCCACCTGGGTTTTTATAACAGAATACTATTTACTGGGTAGCTTGTAAACTACAGAAATGAACCACTAACAGTTCTGGAGGCTTGGCAGTCCAAGATGAAGCTGTTAACAGATGTAGTGTCTGATGAGGGCTTCTTTTCTGGTTCATAGATGCCTGGCTGTCTTCAATGGTGACCTCATGTGGTGAGAGGGAAGGGCCAAAGAACTGTCAGGGGCCTTTTTCTTTTTTTTTTAGACTGGGTCTCACTATACAGTCCAGGCTGGCCTAGAACTCACAGTGATCCTCCTGCCTCAGCCTCCTGAGTGCTGGGATAACAGGCATGCACCGCCACGTCCAGCTCTGGGGTCTTTTTAATTAGGGATACTAATTATGTTCTTGAGGGCCTCACTCTCATTACCTAATCACTTCCCAAAAGCCTCATCTATTAATATAATCACAATGGGGATTAGGTTTTAATAAGGGGGAGGGGGATAAATACCCATTAGTTGACGCCATTTACCTTCTTTTTAGTGCAGGAATCCCTTCTGTCACAACGCTGACTAAACGTCATTCAGCCTTTGCCCAAATGTCCCAAATTGCTGGGGCAGTCCTTGATATTTTGAAAAACCTTTCTGTCTTCTTTCTTTCTTTCTTTCTCTCTGTCCCTCTCCCCGCTCCTTCTCTCTCTCCTTCCCTCCATCCCTCTTTCCCTCATTTCCTTCCTTCCTTCTTTCTTTCTTTCCTTCCTTCCTTTCTTCCTTTCTTCAAGACAGGGTCTCATTAACTTATCTAGGCTGGGTTCAAACTTAGCTAGGCTTGTTTCAATCAGAGGGCTGGAACTGGAGACCTATGCCACCAGATCTTGTGAAAAAACCTCAATTAGAACTTGTCTCTTCAAAATTGTACTACCTCTCCTCGACAACTTTTATGTATTTGTCTCAATTAGTATCCTCTACCATTCAGCAGAATAGTTCAAGTCCTTTTCATATGTGAGATCACCTAGATATTCAAAAGGTCTTCCTAACTCTGTCTTGGTCACTCTTCTAGACATTTTTTTTTTAAATGTCCTCTACTTTCTCTTGAGGGAGAGCCTCTGTCATTGTGAAGAAAAGTGTGGCTAAGCCCTCACGGTACAGAGTGTATAATGCTATCTCTGTGTGGATCAGAACCCTCTGTTTATACTTGTACAACATCTTCCTTGATTCTTCTGAGTTTGTGGGCCTCTAAAACTTCAGACCTTTATTTTAAATTAATTTGTGTGAAGCCGTAAATCTTTTATTCTTTATTTATAATAGAGGTTATTGGGGCTTTGTTTTTTGTTTATGCTTTGTTTATGTTTGAACTGGAATTTCACCTTCACATCACTTTTATTTGATTGTGGTTATATATTTGAGCTCATCTTTTGTGATTACTGATTTTTAAAATGCACTGATTTGGTCTTTTGCTAATTCAGAGTATCAATCAACAATAGTAGTCTTAGAATGAGATAGGATATAGATATAATACTAAAAGTGCTGGAGTTTAAAGATACAGAGTTGAATAACATAAATTTTCTGCCACAAGAAAAACTGATAGGCTATTTGACAAAACGAGTTAAACAAAATCAGATCACAAAGCTACCTAGTGCACAAGGACACAGCCAGGTTCAGGCACTAAGAAAAGTATAAAGGGAAGACCTCTAAACCATCTCTGGATGGGAGGACAGAAAGCTTCCTGGAGGAGGTGACCATAGAGATGAAATTTGGAAGATGTGTAAGATTAGCTACTTAAAAAAGAAAGAACAAGAGAATTTCAGGCCAAATAATTGAATAAGAAACACCTTGGAGGCATGGGAGTAAATGACATACTCTCTCATCTATGCTATCCAGCTCTTATTTCTTTGGCTCTAGCACCAGTTTGAAAAACATGTACTCTATAATACTTTCAGGTGTGAACTTGACTAAGCTAAGAGATACACAGGCAGCTGTTATAACACTGTTTCTAGAAATTAACACTTAACGAAACACGAAAGGCTGCCCTCGCCAGTGTGGCCTGTATCATCCATCCACTGAAGTCCTCCGCTAGACAGAAAGGCAGAGTCAAAGTGAATTTACTCAGTCTTTTGGAGCTGGAACATCCGTTTTCTCCATCCAAAACATCAGAATTCTTGATTATCAAGGCTTCCAGCTCTGGCCCTTATTAAACCATTGGCATCTCTACTTCCAATCCTGCATCCCAGTTTCTCAGGATTTGGGTCTCAAACTGACAGTTACATCACTAACTGGCTTGGTTCTCAGGGATACAGTCTCAGATCGAACTAAACCAGTAGCTTTCCTATTTGTCTAGTGTGCAGACTGTGGAGCATTTTAACTACCATAATCAAGTAAGCCAATTCCTATAATAAATCCCCTTATCTAACCCTCTGCATATCTTAATGCTTTTACTTTTCTGGAGAACTCTCACATAATGGTTTGACAACAAGCTTAGGGTCAA
This sequence comes from Dasyprocta punctata, assembly GCA_004363535.1. Classification (NCBI taxonomy): domain Eukaryota; kingdom Metazoa; phylum Chordata; class Mammalia; order Rodentia; family Dasyproctidae; genus Dasyprocta; species Dasyprocta punctata. Next base: position 76,612 of record RJWM01002232.1, on the reverse strand, counting down.
TGAGTAGTCCTTTACCTCATAATTCAGAGACCAAGATCCCATCTATTTCTGTTTCCACTCAATGTAATAACATGGCTTCCAAGTTTTTTCTGCTCATATTCAACAAACTGGTAGAAGCAGAAAGAAAACATGGAGAAAGAACACTCAAGAGGTAAAACACATCACCTCGATTCCTTTTGGATAAAATCAGTCATGTGACCCTGCTGTGCTCCCTGGCTGATTAGTGGTTTCCTTGTTCTCTAGATGAGAAAGCTCAATGTTAGGGGTTTGATGTCAGACACAAGCATTGATGGTGATGTGAAGGACCGCACGGGCATCTGTAGCTGTCAATTTTTAAACACACTCTCACAACCAGATCAAATTCATTAGGTAAAAGTCTTCAACTGAGAAGCATGTTAACAATCTACCTAGCAACTGCCAATTATTTCTTTAACTCCAAAGAAACTGTTTCTTATAATCACAGTGGTACCTCGGTTCACAAACACTTCTGTTTGCAAACAATGTAGTTTGCAAATGAGATGTTTGGCAAAATTCTGCTTTTGTTTGCAAGGTCTGCATTGGGTAGCAAACATAACAACATCCATCTTTCCCACACAAACACAAATGTGGCCATCTTTTCCAAAATCGTAGAACAAATTAAATTTGTGAAATGAGGCACCACTGCGTTAACCAATTACCATTAATTAGTCAGATTTCGCCAACATACAATATATGGCTTCAAAACAGTTCATTAATATTTACCAAGTCCATGAAAATGGCTTTTTCAAAATCTAATTACCTGGGGGACATTTGTTTCTTGACAAAACCAGGGTTTTAAATGTTCTGATATGATATTCTAATATGATTTAGAGGTAATTACAGTAGGTTTTCATCCAATATTTTACGTAAAATATTTGATGAAATAATTTAAGAAGCTATTCATACATTAACTACATTATCACTCATCTGATAATATTCTACATTGTTCAAAGCACAAGGATATCCACTTTACTAAATGTATTGCAGAAGGGAAATAACAACTAATCCTATTTTATTTTTAAAAAGAAAAAAGTGTGTGCAATACTTTTGTGGATGAGTGGGTTTGTTTGTATGACACTTCTGAGTGAAAATTAATTTTTTGTCAAATTTTCAGGAATTATTTATTTCATTTCTAACATGACTATAGAGAACAAAGAATGTACAAGGCTAAAAGATCCTGGAATCTATACAGCTGATGATTTATGAGGATCTCATGATGCTGTTTTTCAAATCCCTAGAAAATTGCAACAGTCTTGGTCATATCTTCCATTTCTCAAACTTATTAAGGAATGAGAGACAGGGAGGGAAACAGAGAGAGAGAGGCAGACGGAGAAAGACAGAGAGAGATGGTGAGAGATACAGAAAGAGAGAGACAGAGACAGTGAGAAAGGAATATAGAGTTATGGCCCCCCAAAACCTTCATGCCTTTTCAGAGGTGGGGACTTTTTCAGAGGTGGCTAAATCTAGGGTGTGTGATTGATTCATGTCACAATGGTAGGATTAAGGATGCTAGGATTAAAGGTGGGTGATTAGCATAGCAGTCCACTGATTCACTGCCCTAATCCTGGTAGCCTAAATACGATATAAAGGACAGAAAGAGACATCTTTTCCCTTGTTGCTTTGCTCCTTTCTGCCTGCTGTGAACCATTTCTCCTCTTTGAGGTCTCTCTGCCAAGCCACCCTATCTTGGAGCCAGTTGACTATGGACTAAAATCCCTACAGACCGCAAGCTAAAAAACTCCTTTTCCCCTTTAAAGTAACTGAAACAGATAGGTAGGTAGGTGGATGTTAGATACATAGATAGATAGATAGATAGATAGATAGATAGATGATAGATAGATAGATAGATTAAATGAGGAAAAAATATTTCATACTAAGCATCCCAGGGGAAGAATATGGTAGCATGTCATCATGCTATCCAGTGAAATTTTCAGTGGATTATCCCTTGAAAAGAAACATTTTTCATGCTTAGTAACACCATTGACTATATATTCAAAGCTAAATTAAAACAGATATCTGGTACCTTCCTTCTGAGAAACTTCTAGTATAACTAATATGTTAGGAATTGCAAAGGCAATATTTTTATGGTAGTGACAAAATGGAAAAATACAGAGTTCTTGATACATTGTCAAGGTGCTTCCATGTGAAACGTTTATGCAAAGTTAGAAATGTCTTCCATTTCCTGGACTCTTTCCCTTTTAAGATGCCAGAAGTATAGGGTCAATAATAGGAAGTGGAAAACCTTGGAAACAGCTGTCTTCTTTTAGCTTTTTACTTTGATGTTGATCTTCCTTTTGGATTATTTGCAGATTGGATTTTTGAATGATTTTACCCAGGATTTTTCTGTTATGAATACTTCTCTAGAAAACCATAGAGGCAGAACATCTTGGTTTCAAACCACCCATCTCTTTCATGGGAAACAACATTAAATTATTTACTTTAGTGAGCCTCAGTTTTCTTAATTCCAAAGTGGAGTGATAGTATTGATTGACATTAGAGTGCTTATTCAAAGCTGAAGAAAAACTCCTAGAAACCACATAAGCTGTTTTCCTTGGAAACACCTCCAGAAATGGAAAAATCACGTTTTTTCCATATGAGCAGAAGGTAATCAAAGAGCCTTCACCTGAATGCAAAAGTCACAGTTCAAGTGTGGTCATGATAATCACTCTGGATTCACATAAATTTCTTCAGAAAGAATATTTTATTTCTTTGTTGCTATTGATGCGGATCCTCCAAAAAACCGAAAAAAAATTAGATCAATGACTGGAGTTTGGAGCCTGGTGTTACAAGGAAGCTAAAATGACACGATGGCTGGTGCCCAGCTGCTGTCATTTCTGAATTGAAGCATCGTTATCAGTGCTGGGAAAAATCACATGGACATCTACTGACACTGATTAAAGCTGATTTTCCCCTGAAATGCTTTCTCACATCTACTGCACAGTAATGAGTCATGCCCAATGTCAGCCTTTCACTCTCTGACAGTTTAAGTACACATCCTTGGATAGGTTCCAGCCGAGCTGACATCTGAAATATAATGAACAATGCCATTCTAAATTTCCAGTGAACATGAAAGTAAATGTGTGAGGAGCCATATGGAATTTGCTATTGTACTGGATGCAATGGTAAATTGTTGAGCACTATTTAGCACTGGGAAATGTGTATAGTAAAGGATGGATGATATCATGTTCAATGTGATGGCAGTTTGGGCAGAAGAGGCAACTTGGGAAATAACTACCGTCTAAAACTATCTTCATGTACTCCTAGATAGTAGTAGTTTCCTGTCAGTTTCTCTCATCTAGAGCCTACGTCAGAAGGAAAGAGGATCTCTAGGTATCGCCTTTTGAGGACTGTTTTGTTTTGTTTTGTTTTGTTTTTTTGATACCAGGGATCAAACTCACAACTACACGCTTGCCAGGCAGGCACTTATGCCACTGAGCTAAATCTCCAGCCCCAGTATCTGCGTTTTGAGTCAGGTGGGTTTGCATTCTTGTGTCTTCTAGGCAGTGTCTTTTCGGAGTTAGTCTAAAACATTCTTTCTGCCATCCCTCCCTTCAAGAGTCCTGATCTGTACAGAAGCCAGATATTTAACACATGTTGCAATAGGACAAAAAAAATATTTTACCTTAGAAATGGACATGAAGCAGTGAAAATGGCCAAGTAGAAAAAGAGGCAAAAATAGCTGAGTGAGTGGGACGGGATGATGAGGGGAGACAAAATAATTTATAGAAGAAGTGGTACTCGACTAACCCTCCATATGGGAAGTAGTAGATTTAGCAATGATGAATCAAAAATAATTTTTAAAAATTGCATCTGTACTAAACATAAACATGTACAGAGTTTTTTTTAAATAGTCATTCCCTGAACAATACAGTATAACACCTATTTCCATAGCTTTTTCATTGTGTTAGGTATTTTAAGTAGCCGATAGATGATTTATAGTATACCAGAGGATATTCATAGGTTTATGCAAACATCACAGCATTCTGTATAAAGGACTTGCTGATGGAAGATGTGGGTATCTGAAGGGGTCCTGGAAGCAATTCCTCACAGATACCAAGGGATAACTATATTCTCCTGGAACCTAGGAGAAGGCAAGATTTGTGGAACTGAGCACAGCACATGGAGGTAAGAAGAGGTAGGACTTGGCTCTTGTGTCTTGCGGCCAGCACTTTGACTGACTGAAGCTTGGATAGCATGTGGGGAAGGAGTAAGAACAGAGGCTGGACAGAAGCCAGATCACAAACCACAACATTGTGAGAGCTAAAGATAACATATACTAAATCTAACAGAATTTTGAGGTGTTTCCAAAAATTATCACTCACACAGAAATGCTGGCTAGCCCACAAAAATGTACGTTGGCTAAACTCGTGGTGCCCAATCATTCTTTTCTCATTAACCATTTAACCACTTAGAAAAGTGGCTGCAGGATTTTCGAGTGTATCTAATTTCCAAGGATCCAAAGACATACTGTTCTCAGAGATTTTTCCAACATTTCCTGACACAAAAACCCGCAAAACAGTTCAGTAGAACTTCACCAAAGAAGAGCAAGAAAATGACTACTGATGAGGAACTTGATTAAATATGTAAGGGCATGTTTTAAAATATCATGTTTATTGCAGTTAAAATACTTGAGTTTTTCTCACACCGAATTGGAAAAATGACGAAAATATGTCATTAAATGGAAAAGTAGATTTAAGAACAATATGTGCCAAGTCCTTTAGGATAAGCACTAAAATATCATTACAACTTTCTCTAAGGAATGTACTGGAGTAAGATGGCAGAGATATCATTTTTCATGTTATACATTTCTGATATATATATATATATATATATATATACACATGCTTATATTAAACACTTGTCCCCAATTACAGTAGAACAACCAGGACAGGAAAGAGAAGAAAAAAGGATAAAGATATTCTCAAATGGCCTCTACTTGGACTTCTTTTGGTGGCACTTCCTCAACTAATCATTCAATGAATTCCTTAGTTAATGATTTTTTTATTAACTTGATTTAATGCTTGACTAAATTAATCTAACTGCCTAGCTGTTTTGGATCCAGAGAAATAAAGCTCCATTTTTATTTTTCTTGGCCCAGCAGTTTTATTTTATTTTTCTGGGTTTCTTAGCATCTTTTTTCCTGTCGTAGAACTAACTTCACTGAAAATAGACAGAGTGCTCAGTTTTCAGAGTCAAATTTCAAAAACTTTAAAAAATTATGGTGGAAATATGGGGATAGTCTGTGACTGTGAAGGTTTATATGGTAAGATGAAGAAGAATAAAGATTTGTTGAGTGTTTACAATTATTCTCTGAATTAACACTCTCAGTAAACTCTGAAGTACCTATTTGTGATTCCCTTTTAAAAGCAAAGAAAAACGCACCATTATTTAGGATAATACCTAAAAAATGACAGGCTTAGAGATTCTAAAATGGGTCTGTCTAGACAGAAACACACAGCACACAGTTCAACAGATAAGAAAACTGATTCTGCACAGATTTCTAGCGTGTATCAGCCTAAGATATGTCAATGACTGAGATGATAAGGACAGAGCAGGAAACCTTTGGAAACAGAATGTTCAGGTAGCAAAGGTGTTCAACCCAGTCTCCACCCAAGTCTGTCTGCTCCGCCTTCCTGCCTTTGATCTAGTAAGCACAATATGAAAGTATATCTTGAACTGCATTAGAATTGGTTGTTTTTACACAAATACTGATAATTTGGTCGTGGCTCTTCATAACAAGTCTCTCTACCTCCTAGAATCTTCTCAGGCATCCCTGGGCAACCTCCTAAGGGACCCATATTAGATGACCGTACATCCTTGCTTCTCTGATTCTTATGTTTCATTTGACTCCTTTTAATAGTTGCAGTCAATTTGGGTTTGAAATGGTTCAGTTCACTGCAGAGATTAAAGAATAATTTTGTTTACTTTTAATTCAAATCAACTCCAGCGCACAGTTAGTTATCTCAGGCCTGCGGCCTTGCTCCAAGAAGGAAACAGGAGATTATTTCCAGACTTTGGAAACCATAAAGCCACAGATCTGGTGCCCTTTCACCCATTCACTTCTCATTTTTATCCAACCATCACTAAGCAAGAAACTCTCCAAAGAGTTGTTAGTAGTTAAAACTCTTGCATTAAAATGGGTGAGTTTCTTGGGAAGAAGGGATTTAAATTTATATGGAAGAAAAAGAGAATAGAAACTCCTTAGAATGCAAAACAATAACTGTTGTGATCATTTCTCAAGTCTATGGCAGTTTTGGTAACGTCTATGGTTGCTACACTTGCATAATTTTTTGAAACTGGATGTATGAAGGAATCCAGGTTGAAGCATACACAAAAATCTCTTTAAATAAAGAGAAAAATCATAGAAGCAGAGTGATTTTTTCTTCTCCTAACAATGTAGTATTCTCTAGCCTTTGTCACTAAATGACATACAACCAAGAAGTGTTTTTTTCTTCTTCTTCTCTCCATAAGTCTAATTCATAATGTCCCCTTGGATCTAAGACAGAGATGCCCATTTCTTTGTTGTTTGGCTATTCTATTAGTTTGTGACCCAGAGAGTCTGTAAATTATCCTAGGCTGCTCAACTGAAACCTGTTAAAAGAAAGAAAAAATAATTCAAATAGCTGGTAACATAGTTTATACAAAATATTTTAGAAAACATTGGCAACTAATGACTTGAACATTGAGAACTATTCCCCTATCTTAATGTGCTCTGTTTTGAGCAGTAAGTGATCTTTCCTCTTGCTCTGTCAGGATGTATTTCTGTGAACAGCCATCTACTCAGAGGGTTTCAGATTTCAGGCCTATTTCTCAACATCTAAAGGTCTGAAAGTTGATTTCCAGTAGCCGGTGGTTTGGTTGATTGTGTCTACATGATGAGGTTCCTAGAAAAACCCAGAAGGACAGGGTTTCAGAGTGTGCATGGACAGCTGAACACATGGTATTCCTGGAGCGTGGTGCCATGGAGATTACATGGAACCTGCTCACTCCTTCCCTTGTACCTCAAACTATGTATCTTTTTATCTCTAGCCTTTGTAATATCTTTCACAGTAAGCAAGAAAATGTAAATGTTTTCCTGAGTTCTGTGAACAGTTCTAATGAATTATGGAATCTAGGAAGAAGGTTGTGGGAACCACAGTGAGAGCCCATTAGTCAGAAGTTTCAGGGTTCAAGGGTTGTGAGTGGCAGGGAGAGCATTGTGGAACTAAGCCCTCAATCTGTCAAATTTGACTCTGACTCTAGGTAGAGAGCATCTTAACTGAATTGAGTCACTAGGGGTGCACTAGGAACCAGTGCTGTAGCACTACTGGTTTGGTGAGTGAGGCAAATTGCCCACACATCTGATGTCAGAAGGGCGCTGTGAGAGAAAAGTGAGAGAAACTGAGTTTGAACTTATTTTTTGCCTTTAGAAATTGGACTCCATTCATCCCCTTTACGGATTGATTGGGTTTCATTCATCTCCATGCTGTGCTATTGTAATTGGAATGGGATTTTTCAAAAAAGTTTTAGATGTATGTTTTTATTACATTGAAGTTCTGATTTAAATAGTCTTAGCTGTATTCCCTGAGCAGGCTGAGACATAAGAGAAATATTTTACTAGGGAAAGAAGATTATCATTTCAAACTGATGGATTTAAGTGAGTTGAAAAAATAATCATCATCATGAAGAGGGAAATGCACCAAATACTGACAGGCAATGCATCTAAAAAGCATAACCCTTTTGCTCAATCTCTAATTCGATGTAGAGTATCTGTAGAGATCAATATTTCTGGACTGAAAACTCATTGAGAATGGGGAAATCCAACTTAATCAGCCATATGTTCTTTCTACACAGAAAATGACCTTTAGAACCAAGTACCAAACACCTTAAATATTTACCAAAATGGAACAAAAACAACCAGGCCTGGGGCCAATAAAATAGTTGAATCAGAATGGGAAAATCTACAGACTCAGGTAATATGGGTAGACATTAAAATGGCATGGTTTAAATGAAAAGGCACATCATGTTAGTGTCTAGAAAAAAATAGATGACATTCAACCCCAAAGAAGTAAATTTACTAATTTCTTAATTATCATTGTGCCCTAATACGTCAATAACTTATGTATCGTCAAACAACCTTTGATGGATAGCAGGTATTATAATAAAATTTAAGTGCTTGAGTATTTATCCAGGAGAAAACTAAGAAATTCCCTGGACAAATGTATTCTAACTTGTTCTGTGGTGTGAAAGATCCCTTTCTGCTCAAATACAACAGTCCCTCTGGCTTTCAAAACAGTTTTACCACTAATTACCTCCTTGGTTTAATACCACATTGAAATGCACACCTCAAGCAAAAATCATTCTTGAGATAGGTAAAAGATTAAGTTTCTAGAGTATACTATCAACATGATTCTTTCTTTTTGCTAGTCAAAATAGTACTCTATTATCAGTTAGATTTATTTCAGGTACATGGATTTTAAATGATCACAGAGGAATAGGACATGTTTGAATTTCTGGTCATTGTACCAAGGAATCCTAGGTGACTTTTGCCCCTTGGCTCTCAGAAAAGAATGTGTAAATGGAAAGGTAAGCATGGAATGCCACATGTTAGCAAACATCAAATCTCTGTGTTTCGCCTCATCTCATTCATTTTTCCCTTAGTGTAGTAACCATGATTTCCTGTATGCTGTAAATATCTTTCAGAAAATTCCCAATATTTCCTTAAAGAGATCCTGACTACCCACATCAGAATTCTTTGCCTTTACCTTTCTAAAACCACTGTATTTCCTAGTGGCTCTACGGTCTCCCTTCTAATCAGATTTGACTGCAAGAAACTAGTTGACATGGAATGATTGGAGGATCTTGTGCCTCCCATTCCTTAAGCAGATGGATGCATTTTTAGTTCCTCCCTTTCAAAAGGAACTCAGACATTTGAATTCAAAATATCATAATAGGTGGTATAATTTTAGTTCACTTCTTTTTCCCATCACACTAAAAATACATTTTAAATACATTTTTCCTCATAGACTTTCCTTAGTCTCAGCTTCCCTCAAATTCACATTTGGGGCCTTTATAAGTTGATACTGTTTCCTTACCATCATTAATCATGATCTTTGCTATATTAAATTTGACTTGAATTATTGAGAGATTGATACCAGTGACCTTAGGATGAATAAAAATCATAATGGTATTTAATACTGAAGCCCAATCATCATGCCAGCTGCATACTAATAGCGTAATGAATCTGATGATGCATTTAAAGCTGAAACATTAGAGATTTTTCTTTTCATTTTCCTGGGATGTTTTTGGAAAACTCCATACAAACATCAGACAACTAAACTATGCCACTAAGACCTCGGAATGGATATTCCTTAGAGCAGGAAGGAATATAGTTGGAAGGATTATAATAACCTTCCTGGGGACTCATTTTAAGCCAATTTATTATTTCAGCAATTCCCATTCAACTGAATCAAATATTTGGGAAATTACTATGTGCTGGGAAGCTGGTTAGGAATTTGATTCATGGGTGAGTAAGATGAAGCTTGCCTTGGAAGAGTTCACACTGTGGAATAAGAGAGACACACAAACACTAGATCAATTCTGAACAAGACCATAGGAGTCCTGCTCTAGCAACGTGAAAGGTATGAGATTCCTGAAAAGTATTACGCAGCACGGCAGGAAGTGAGATTTTTTTTAGGAACAATAGTAGATAAGAAGAGTAGGGCTTACTGGAATATGAGGAAAAGCAAAGAGTATTAGGGACAGACATAAGACAAAAACTACCACCATGTATCTCCAAAATAGAAATTCCTTTCCCCTTTGCTCTTTTAATTAACTAGCTGTGGAAAAAATATAAATGAAATGTTAGCTTGCTTAGATATGTGAAGCTTACAATTTCAGAATTAGCTTTTCAGCATGAATATTATGTTGAGTTCCACAACTTGCAAGTGACAAGGCCACGACGGGCCTAATAAGTTGAACTGTGCATTCACCGAGGAGGTCCAGAGAAGAGGCAGTAATACCTCTTTCCCCACAGTTCAATCCCTGCCCTACCATTGGCAACATAGGGTACTTTCTTCAGATTCCTGCCTGGCCATGACGCAGTTCTAAAAGAGTCCTTGAGACATTTCGGTTTTCCTTCACTGAATCTTCTACAGCACAACTTCTCAGAAAGTTTTTCCTTTACTTATTGTACTCCTAAGGCATATTTTATTTTTATTTTTCTAATTTACTCTAAGGACATATCTTTCACTTTTCTTTACTGAAGTTTGAAGGAACCAGATGCATTAGATAATAATTCTCATTCTTGTTAAAACTTTGCTTTCTGAGCAAGTAGATTTTGAGTTCATAGCATATCAAGATACCATAAAAATCCCATCCTTCACCCTAAAATTTAGAATTCCAAATTTTGTAGGTCATACTTTCCAGTTTTGTCTGTCAAATTTCCATTCTTCTAAGTTGGGGGCGTAGCTTAGTGATAAAGCATTTGCCTAGCATGCACAAGTCCTTGGGGTCAAACCCCAGTATCAGGGCGGGGTTTGATGTTTCTTATCCTTATCTTTAGTGCTACTAAATTAAACCACAATAAGATTCTTCACACTTTGTAGAGCTGTTGATGATTAGTAAGAAAATTGGAGATACTCCGAGATGTAGAAAATGGGAATTTCATCCCAACATTGCCTGATGAGTCCTTAGAATTACACTGGCAGATTATGCAACTCCTCCGTAAGCAAGGTCTGTCTGTAAGCACGAACATTGAGAGAGAAATGGCACTGCTTTCAGAGGGTGGCATTCACCTTTAGATCATCTCTTGAAGAAAACCAATGGATTCATACTGTAATTCCACCTAAAAGCTTCAAAGTGAAAGACAAAGGCATTGGTCCTTAGATAAGTAAAGATAAGTAAATGCAAAGCAATGTAAGAAAACCGAAAACATATTTTATTTGCAACACCCTGCCTAATTTGTCTGCTTATTTTTTTATTGACACCCTCATAAAAGCAGTGTGCCCTTTTGAAATTAAAACTCATGATGATTGTATTTCTGAAAGTAAATTGTTACGTGAGATGGTGTGCTAGTGTTTCATCATTGTAACAAAATATCCAAGAAAATCAACTTAAAGAAGGCAAGATTTATTTTGGCTCTCCTTTTTAGAGGTTCCAGTCCATGGACAGCTGGTTCCATTGCTTTTAGGCCTGTGGCAAGGCAGAAGCATCATGAAAGAAGGGCATGGTGGAGGAAAGCTACTCACAGTAGGGAAGCCTGGAAGCAGAAGAGAAGGAAAGAGCCCAAAAACAGGTCCAGTGACAATATAATACCCAACGTCACTTTCCCATGACCGACTCTTTTTTATCAGGCCTCACCACTGGTTTCCATTACTTCCTCATAACACCATCACATTGTGATTTCATCAAAGAATTAATGCATGGATGAAGTTAGAGCCCTCACAATCCATTCCATTCCCAAAAACTCATCAGCTGATAACTAAATCTTTAGCATGTGTTATGGTTTATACATTGTGTCAGCTTGAAAAGTCTAGAAGCTTAAGTAAGTAACTCAGCAGCTCTACATCCCAGAGGGTAGAGCACCAGTAGTTACCTATTCATTGTGTCAATTTGAGAAGGTCAGAAGTTTAACTGAGAGACTCAGCAGGGAGCCAGGGTTCTTACTTTGTAAATATCCTCATCCTGTGCAAAGGAAGGCAAGGATATTTGTGAAGCTACATCCACCCTAGAGAGAGGGGGTGGCCTGTGTACAATATAATGGAGGAGAAGAGGCTTACTCTCCCCCCTTTTACTCTGGCTGCTTTTGCTCGGCTGCTGCCTTGAAGTGTTACCCCAGTGCCATGCCACCCTGCTTTGGAGCCAGCTGATTATGGACTGAAACCTCCAAAAACTGTAAGATAAATAAACCTTTCCTTCTCTAATTTTGGGCATCAAGCGTTTTGTCTCAGCAACTAGTGAAAAGTAATGAAGACAGCATGTAATCTTTAGGGCATATTTCATATTTATCCTAACAGATGACCACCTGTTGGATCTTTGAGATTGGCTCTACAATATGCATTTTACTGTGAAAAGATTAGTCCAAGTCATTGATGATAATGATCACTCCCTTGTCAATAGTGGGTTTAGAAATAACAATATAGTCTCATTTTGGCCAATGAGACATAAAAGACACTTGTAGGACACTCTAATGAGGAAAGTCTCCCATGAGGCATTCTCTTGCTTCTAAGTAGCAAATACGAGAGAGACATGCCTTTTCTCCTCCTCTGGATATTGAAGTATCTATGCATGGCACTCAAGTGTCACTGAAGTCCTCTTTCTGTCAGTCCAAGGTTGAAAGACGTACAGGAAAGAGCAGAGTCCGGGATCAGAGCCAGAGCTTGCCCATCTCCCTTCTGAAGCTGCGTTACCTCTGGACTTGTCAGATGAGTTACTTATTTTTCTTTCATTCAATCCAGAGTAAACTATTGCATGGTTTCTCTTATAAGAGAATACCAAAGTATAAATGAATTAAAGAGTAAAAAAAGGTGATATGGTAGAAAACATAGAGACAGACTTTTTGATGAAAGAGAAGGAGAGCCAGGGAAGGGGATGGGGGAAGAGACAGAGAGATAAGGAAAGAGTAACAAAAATGATCAAAATACCCCATATATATATATATATATATATATACACACACACATATTTATATATGTATATATGTGTGTGTGCCAATTTTCCTAAACAAATACAGTCATGCATCACAAGCATATACCAATTAAAAATAAATACAATGGTGCTTATCACAAAAAACTATACAATTTGTATTTTTTGCAATTTTGAGCTCTACTTCTCTGACAAAAGCAGATCCAGGATCCTAAATTGGATCATCAGTTAACTTAATTACTTCACCTAGAATCATCAAGAGAGATATAAAAAATGGTCAGGAAGATGCATGCTAGATGACCTAACCCAGATTGTGAAGCAAATTTCTTTTGCCCAGGAGGCGGTTCATATAAACAACTTCCTGCAGCCCCAAGCCTGGAGTTCTCATGTGTGTTCTATGGGCCCCTTGGCAGTCTGGTGATACCAACAGACCATCTCTCAGGTACATATTTATAAATCAATAAAAGCAAATACATGTAATTATAAAATTATGTTCTATTAGTTAATGGAATACTTAGCTTAAAATTAAGTTTGTGGTATATATTACATGTAATTTTTTCTTAACATTTAATGTAAAAGATCATGATCACAGTTTTTGTGAATACTTCTGTGGGTTATTATCCTCAATTCATAATTTTAAAAATACTTCATTTCAGTTATAATTAGTGAAATGATAATATAATGCCTTTATTATCCAATTTCATACACCCTCTGAATTCTATACAAGGATCACTTAATTAGAAACCCTGTTCTTAAACCTTTTATAAAAGAAATATTCTAATCTACCTTGAAGGCAGCCTTTCGTGATTTGCTCACCGGGCCTGCATATGTTAACACTTGAGTCACAACTGTGTACTCGCATCAAATGTAAATTAGGATGGCTGTCATCTCAAATCTTGTAGTTACGCTAAAAAATCTTCTTCTACTTACTTTTGCCTAGCTAATTATGATATTGGCTGGGGATTTTCTAGACAGCTACTAAAAAAGAGCTTTTGTTATAATTCAAGGAGAGTAATTTTTAAAACTATTTTCTTTCTCTGTATCATCTAATAATTGGAAGGTTGCATGACTCTTCCTTGGAAATGAGCCATATGACTAGGTGGTATTCCTATTCTTGGCTAGGCTACAATTAAGAAGGTGAAATTTGTTGCCTGCTAAAGTACTCAGCCAAAAGATTTTCTTTTTTTCTTTTTTCTTTCTTTTTTTTTTTTTTTTTTTTTTTTTTTTTTTTTTTTTTTTTTTTTTTTTTTTTTTTTTTTTTTTTTTTTGAGACAGGGTCTTCTATGTAGTTCAGGCTGGCTTTGAACTCTCTATGTAACCCAGGCTTGCCTCAAATTTAGGGCAATACTACTGCCTCAGTCTCATGCATGCTAGAATTACAGGCATGCACCACCATGCCTAGTTAACATAAAGACTTCAATTCCTATTTTGTTGGCCTAAACCTCCATTACAGTTCTCTAAAATATTATGCGGTGCTGTCCCTCACTTAATCAACGATGCATGGAACAATAAAACATTGTATTATGATTTCATAAAGCTTCTTACAAAGCTCCATACTTAATAAGAACAAATGTTTATGTTACTGCTAAAATTTATCATTTGGGCCTTTCTTTGACTCATCCAAATCAGCTTCATAAAAATTTCTATCTTATTTCAAATAGGTTTGGTGCACAAAAAATAAGCCTTTTCTTGGTCGAATAGTAGTCCAGCAAAAAGAGTGGAAATATAGAAGGAGTTATAAACCACAATAAAATAAAGAACAATGTGGTGTGTGCACCTGTATGTATATGTATGAATTATGCAATTGACTTTGGGCAACCTTATTGATGTACAGGTTCTCTCTGCTCCCATTCTTTATAAAAATTAAGATACTGTTAGCAATATGTTTCATTTAAAATGAATTGAATGATGTTTTATGGTTACCCATGGGTGTACCTTTTTAATAATTGAATTCTCATTCTTAGTGGAAGCTGGAAGATAATCTCCTTGGAGTAGCCATTTGATCAATTTCTCACCATTTCCTAAAATGGCTAACCTTCATTAATGACACTATTTTACTTTCTAAAGAAACTGCCCTGAATCTTCACCTAGAGCTTATCAGGCTTTGATAATGAACAATGTGAAAAAAAAGTCTGTAGGCATTAGCATTAGAACTATCATTAGAGGAATCGTATCATTAAAAATTATTGCCACCAGAATGGCAATCAGGATAAGTGATGAATAAAAGAGGTTACAGAGTTGGTTAGAAGGAATCGTATAATACTGAGTAAAAAAGAAGGCTTAAATTTTTTTACTTACTTTCTCAAAAGAATCTGAGTTCAACTGATTCCTTTCTTTGAAGTTAACAGTGGAAACAGATCTGCATTCAGAATGAAGCCATGTCATCATATTTGAGTAATTAAATGTGCATTTGTGTGTTTAATTTTTAAATAACTTATCTACAAAAATGCTATATACTAAAATTTTCTCAGCATAATAAATGACATCTATGAAAAACTCACAACTAACCTCATACTTAATGGTAAAAGACTGAATGCTTTCCACCTAACAACAGGAGTAAGACTCTCACCACTTGTATTAAACACTGTATTAAGGTTTCTACCCTGGATAATAAGGCCTGAAAAAGATAAAAACTCACTCAGATTGGAAATGAACTAAAGCTATCTCTATTCATAGATAACATGATCTTATATGTAGATAATACTAAGGAACCACTAAAAAAGAATTAGAACTAAACAAGTTCAGCAAGATTGCAAGATATTAAGTGATAAAAATTAATTGTGTTTTTCCAACTAGCAATGGGATACTTAATTAATTGTGATGTCAACTTGAATGGATTAGCAAATGCATAGAGTTCTAGTGGAGGGCAGTTGTGGGTATGCCTTGGATGACTGTCAAGTGCGCACAAACTGCACAGGGAAGGTACACCTGAATATGGGTGGCATCAACACCTAAGCTTGTAGCCTGGATAGAATAAAAAGAAAAAGAGAAAAGAATTCTTTCCTTCTGCATCTTTGTCAGAGCTCTGGTTTTCACCTTCACCTTTGGACAGTCTTCACGAGTTCCTGCAGACTTCCAGAGCAGACCCTTCAGCTTTCCCCACACAGACCACACTGCATTGAGCTCCAGGTCTTCAACTTTCAACTGGGTCCTCAGTTCACCAGCAATGGACATTTTGCATTTTTTGTCTCTGATTCCATAAGTGAGCCTTATATACCTATAGAGAAAATTCTTAAATATTATGTTAAACCTATCCTTCTAGTGAAGAGTAAGTGATACAAGCAGTAAAATTTCTCAAAATTAAATTAAGAAAACAACTAAATTCACAACAGTATGTAAAAGAATAAAATACTCAGACATAAATTGAATGAAAATGGAAACTGAAAACTACAAAATACTGTTTGAAAAAAGAAAGAAAGCCAAATAAGTGGGAAAACATGGGCAAAATTCCCCAGTTTTTCTTACAATTTCAACCCAATCTCTGTTATTGAGTCCCAGGTGAGTTTTTGTAGAAATTAACAAGGTTATCCTAAATTTATATGAAATGAAAGGAAACCAAGAAAAGCCAAGACATTCTGACAACAAAGAGAAAAATAGGAGAACACACACTGTTCAATTTTAAAACTTAAAGCTACAATAATTCAGACATTATTGGCCCAGTATCCTGACATGCAGATCAGTGGAGCAGAATCAAGAGTCCAGATATCAACCTATTTGAGATTAACTGGTTTCAAGGAGGGCAAGATTGTAAAGTGAGGGGAAAATTGTTGTAAACAAATGGTATGTCTCAGCTTTACCTCAATGTAACAAAATACCTGGGAAAATCTACCTAAAGGAGGAAAAGTTTATTTAAACTTAGATTTTCAGAGATTTCTGTCCATGGTAGCTGAATCTACTGGTTTGGGGTTTATGTAGGCAGCAACATCCATGGCAAAATGGTGTGTCAGGGGAAACTTGCTCACCTCATGCCAGCCAGAGAACTTAGAGTGAAAGAACCAGGGACAAAATATAACCTTGCAGGTTATGCCCCCGGAGCCCTACTCCTCTCAACTGGGCTGCACCTCCCAACAGCCGTTTAGCAATAAATTCATCGAAGTTTGTACTCTTGTGATGCAGTCACCTTTCAGTTGCCCATCTTGAACACATGAGCCTTTGGGAGATACATTTTTTTTAAAGATAGTAAAATCCAACAAAACAAAACAGAACAAAGCCAATCAAAACAATGCAGCAAAATTGGTACAGAACTTCAAAGCAGGATAGTAGGAAAACAACAGTACCTACTGTAGTATATCTTATCTTCACTATAGCTGTCCATTCCATCAGATATAGCAAAATCAAATCAAAAGCAAAACAGAATAAAATCAATCAAAACAGAATATTGAATAAAGCAAGACAATTAATCAAAACAAAGCAAAACAGTGAGAACAATATTGGACTTTAAAGAAGGAAATCCCCCATATTTGCTATTTTGCAAAGTGTCATCCTCCCAAGAGCTGCTCAGACTGCTGGCCCCAGACCTGAAAAATTAACCAAACAATACAAACACTTAGTTGCTTTATGTACCTTAGTTGCTATCAACTCAGTCTGTCCCTGAACCAGCCAGTTGCTTCCAGAGGTAGGAGGAGGATGGTATTTGATTCTCAGTTTGTGCACTGGTAGGTTCATGGGAGGTGCTATTTAGCTTTTCTCTCCCTGGAGCCCGCGCAACTTACGTGGTTTGCCAGAAAGGCTGGCTAGTTGATTTCTTGGTGGTTTCTCCCGGTCCCAGCATCTGGGAGATACTTTTGAGCCAAACTGTAACATTTCACCTCTGGTCCCACAAAGGCTCATCTCTACCTCGTTATGCAAAATGTTTCAGTCTCTAAGAGTTGCCAAATTTCAACAGTTCCAATACTTGGATATCTTAAATTTCCAAGTCCAAAGTCTCTTACAAGACCCAAATATAAGCTCCTATAAAATTCCAAGAGAAAGTTATATATTTTAACATATCATAGTAAGCCAGAAATAGGGTTAAATAGACCCATTCCAAAGGGAAGAATTAAAAAAAAAAAAAAAAAAAAAAAAAAAAAAAAAAAAAAAAAAAAAAAAAAAAAAAAAAAAAAAAAAAAAAAACAGCAAAGAGGAATTTGACCAAAGCAAGATTGAAACCCAGCAGGAAAAACATTAAATCCTACAACTGCATTTCTGGTAATCGGGGCACATGGTGAGATGATGTGAACACCAAAGGACTTGGACAGTCTTGCTCCTATGGCCTTGCTGGCTGCCACCCATATAGCTTCTGTCTTTGGTTGACTCTGCTCATTGCTTGCAATTTTCCTCAGCAGATGTTTCACAATCCTAGCATCTCTGACTTCCTGTGGTCTCTGCTGCAGTTTCAACTTTACTTTCATAGCTTCATGCAAACTTTCTCTGGGGCTGTCTGCAGGGAATGTGACCCTGTCATACATTGCCTGACTTGCCAGAAGCGCCTTTGAAATCTCGGTGAAAGCCTCCATTCCCCATAACTCTGGCATTCTGTGTACCTGCAAAACCAGCATTATGTGGGTGATGCCAAGGTCTGTCACCAACTCAAGCAGTAGCTGGGCCCTCTCTCCTGATGGTACAATAGCATCTGAGTGCCTGGGTGACTGGGGCATGATGAAATGAATCCTAGGGAAACAACTTCCTAGACATCCCTCAGCAAACAAGGTAACCAAGTACTGCCTACTCACCAGAGAATCTTTCAAAGTTGTTTATACTTATACATCCTTGAGCCTGCAATAAGTAGGGTCAACCAACTCACGAGAACCACTCAAGATATCTTTTCCATTGTCCCGGTTCAAAGTACCTGTCTGTATATTTTTTAATGGTGCTAGTCTCTTTAGCAACAATGCCCTCCTTGAATGGACACTCCCTTCTCTTCTGTACAAACGGCAAGTTTTAAAAATCTTTCTGTCGTGTGTTTTGCTCCTGATTTTCACTGTAACTCTGGACAAAGGTAGTCAGAAGTCCCATGGTATAGAAGAAACATAACTCCTGACCTGTTAGATGTCAAATGTACTGGGTTCACGGTCCCACAACATCAAGGAATGAAGTTGCAAACCAAAGGAAGAAATTAGGAGAATTGTACTGGAAATAAACAGCTCTTGGATTTATAGGAGGAGTTCCAGGTGAGTGGCCACTGAGGCCTTGGTCAGGAATAATTTGTATATCTGTCACCACATGGGTGCCATGTGAGAGAAATTACTATCAACCTATAGAATTATAAGTATAGCCATTTAGATAATATTAATCCAATAGGGAAACAAGTCACATAGCAAAGGTACATGGAAAGAACAAAGCCATTTTGTGAAATGGATGGGTCTGGATGCTCTGGTCATCCACCTGGAGGACTGAAGCCTAGCAGACTTACTGGGCCAGGAGGCACTAATTACAGTATAACTCCAAGCTACTGCTTCCCCCTTACCAAGGCATGTAAGCCTGGCTATTGAATCTTTATCTTGAGGCCTGGCCTTTCTCAGATCCCCATCCAGCCACAGTACTGTTGTCCTTATTTTTTGTGCTGACTTCCTTGAAGGTCCAGTTGTTTGACTGTATATTAATTTCTATCTAATTTAGCTGCTAAAATACACATGCCATAGGTTAAATGTCATCCTGCCTTTAAATTTTCTCCATCAGATAAACCAGTCCATCATATTTAAATTCAGTCTCTTGCAAAGTCTCAGAGCATGGACAAAACATATAAAAGTTCTTTGTCAGGATGTAACACAAATGGCCTATTGTCTGATTCCCAGTAGAGCCCATGTTCCTTTTGAAGACCTCCTGAGACTCGCCTTTACTTTCTGTAATTCTGTCAAGATTCTGGTCTTTTGTGCTCACATTAGAATTGTCCATTAAGCTCGATTACAACATTCTAGGACTTCTGTAGCTGACAACACCAGAATTTTCTGAACTTCTTTTGTTTTTAGGGGGTGCACCAGGAACCAAACTCAAGACCTCATGCTTGCCAGGCAGGCATTGCACCACTGAGCTAAATCCTCTGCCCCAATTTTCTGAACTTCTGCAGAGTACTAAAGGCTTCTGAACTACATGGTCAGGTATAATCACAGCAATGACCTCACTCTTTTGGTGCCAATTTTCTGTGTTAGTTTTTTTTATTGCTGTGACATCACACTGATGATAGCTGACCTGCAGGAGGAAAGGATTATTTTGGGTCACATTTTCAGAGTTTTTAGCTCACAATCAGTTGACTCCAAGGCAGAAACTTCATGGTAGAAAAGTTGCTCGCATAACAGTAACCAGCAAGTAGAGAAGGTAAAAGAACTAAAGAAT
Source organism: Dasyprocta punctata (assembly GCA_004363535.1). Lineage (NCBI taxonomy): Eukaryota > Metazoa > Chordata > Mammalia > Rodentia > Dasyproctidae > Dasyprocta > Dasyprocta punctata. The sequence goes on along the minus strand of RJWM01002232.1, from coordinate 56,659 downwards.
GTGATAGGGACTAGAAACAGTATATAACCTTTAAAACCCCAATTGCCCCTTCAAAACTAGCCCTTCCTCCTTATGGCCTATTAAGGTATAAACTCATCAGTGGTTTAATCCACTGATGAAGTTAGCATTCTAATTATCAAGTTATCACCATTAAACATTGCTGCATAAAGAATCAATTCCTCAATACACAAGGTTTGAGGAGGGGTACTTCAGGTTTAAACCACAGCGAGGTACTACAATAACAGGATATCTACACACTAAATAATGGGCTGAACTCCACTATACAAAAGTAATTCACAAAGGATCATTGATCAAATTGTAAAAGCTAAAAGTATAAAACACTTAGAACACAACATAAGTCTTCATGAATTTAGGTTAGACAGAGTTTTCTTAGGCACAATAATATACACATAAGAGAAAAATATAAATTGAACTTCTTAAAATTAAAAATGTCTGTGTTTCAAATGATGCTAGCAAAAAAGTGAAAAGGCAACCCACAGTGTGGGAGAAAAATACTTACAAGTCTTATATTTGGTTTGTGACTTATTTTCGGGATATGTAAAGACCACTTAAAACTCAAACATATAAAGATAAACAATCCAATTGAAAAACAAGCAAAGAATATGAATGGAAACTTCTTCAGAGAAGATATTGAAATAGTCAATAAGCACATAAATACATGCTCATCATTATTTATTAGGGAAATGTAAATTAATGCCATAGTAAAACCCAATTCACAACTGTTAGTATGGCTATAATTTTTCCAAACATTTTTTAAAAAATAAAACAACAAATGTCAATAATGTGGATAAGGGGGAATCTTCAAACATTGCTGATGGGCATATAACTTGGTACATGCTTTGGAAAATAGTCTGGCAGCTCTGAAAAGCTTAAACAGTCTTATCATGTGGCTCAGCAGTTCTGCTTTTAGGAATCGAAACTTGTATCCACACAAACACTTGCATAAAACATTTGTAGCAACATTGCTTATAATAACCAACAAGCCGCAAAAACTGTGGATTGATATAATAAAATATTTGGTATCTATTAAGTGGAATATTATTGGGCAAATAAAAAATAACTGATTTAGTTTACAACATCCTAGTGAAGGAATTAAATCGTGAAAAACATGAATAGTGTCCAAAATAGGCAAATACAGAGAAGCAGAAAGCTTAGTGGCTGCTTAGGGCTGGAAGGGATAGAGGGAAATAGGAGCAACTGCTAATGGACAGAGTTTCTTGCCGGGACAATAAAAGCGCTCTAACTGTAGTGGGGGGTGCACAATTCTGTACTGGAGAACGTTAAATCCACACTTCGATATGCACATTTAATCTCACGTTTCCTCTCTCCCCTAACAGGGGAAGGGTTGAATTAAGACAACTATCTAAAACAACTACTTCTGTATAACTGCAGAAGTAATATTTATACACATAGAGAATGACATTCGATATCATATAACTGAAACTGCAAATTTTATAATACCTACTGAGTCCTTTAAATACATCTGCTCATTTAATGTTCTTAACATCTGTATCAGGGTAAAGAATCAGTAATTTAGAGAAATGTTATTGTCATGACTTGGATCTAGATGTCCGCCCAAAGCTTCATGTGCTCATAGGTAGGGTTTGTCAGAGGTGACTGGATCTAGAGTATGTGAATGTAGATTAAGGGTGTGTGAATATGGATTAAAGGTGTGATAACTAAATTAGTCCGCTGATTGGTTTAGCATAGTTCTGGTTGGGGATAATGGGAAGGCCTATCCTGTGTATGGGTGGCAACACCCAAAAGGCTTATGGCTTAGATAGGATGAAAGGGAAAATGAGGCTCGCTGCTGCTGCTTCCTGTCTGCCTTGCTGTGGACTGTTTCTCCTCTGCCATGTCCTTATATTGTACCAGCCTGCTTTGGAGCCAGACAACTATAGACTGAACCTCTACAAACTATGAACTGAAATAAACCTTTCCTCCTTTAACTTGTACATGTCTGACATTTTGTCCCCAAAAAAAGAAATGTAACTAAGACAGTTATGCTTTCTCCAAATTTACAAATCTCATAAGTGATGGAGCTGAGACAGAGAACAAGCTCTGAGCTGTTCTGTGAGTCATTCGACAGAGTTAAAGCTAAAAAAAAAATAAAGGAAACAACAACAACAACCAAACCCATAGGACTGGGAGTTAGGAAACCAGCTATTTCTGGCTCTATCATTCTCTGACTTGTGAAAACTTGCACATCCTCACGCTCTCTTCCGTCTTTCAACATTAAATTCAGGGCATTATAATATACTGCTGATCCACAGAACGTATTTGAAGAATAGTAGGTTTCTAACCAAGTAAAGATAGTATGCAGAAGTCAGTATCATAAATGTGGTAAAGCAATGTTTTAAACGTTTATATGTTAGCACTTGGGAGGCTGAGGTAGGCGGAGCGTTGTGAGCTCGAGGCCAGCTTGGGCTACAACACGAGCGCAAGGCCGGCCTGAGCTACACAGTGTGACCCTGCCTCAAAAAACCAGGACTGGGAGTTTGGCTCAGTGCCTTAAGCGCCTGGCCTGGCAGGCGCGAGGTTGTGAGTTCAATCCCCGGTGCTGCAAAAAAAAAAAAAAAAAAAAAAAAAAAAAAAAAAAGTTTATATGTTGAAGGTTTTTCCAGTTCTTTAGTAGAAGTATTTGCTTATTTTCTGAAGTTATGACCAATACTTGAGACTGGGTAATGTATACACCAAAGAGTCGGGAATTAAACTCAACCTTGCACTTGCCAGGCAGGTACTATTCCACTGAGCTGTATCCCCAACCCACACCAAGGAGTTTAATTCAGAGTTCACAGTGTTGTGGTCTGAAAATTCAAAATCATGTGATTCTTTTCCTTGGCTTCTGGTGAGGAGCTCATGGCCGATTGTATCATACAGAAGTCTATACAAGGGGTCAGGGGATCACATGGTAAGACAGGAAGCCAGATGAGGGAAAATCCAGGCTTACTATTTTGTAATAATCATCTGGTGAGAACTAACCAGAGTCCCACAGGATCTACATTGAGTTCTTCAAAGGGTAGTGTCCCCCATCAGCTAATTATTCCCCAGTTGGCCCCATCTCTTAAAAGTTTTATTACCTCCTACATTGCCACACTGGAAATCAAGCTTCCAAAACACAAATTTTTGGAGGATACATTCAAGCCACATCCAAATCATACCATTAGATCTTGTTTTAGCCCAAGAAGGGGAGAGAACATGCAGTATCGTTACATGGCAGAGGAGTTTCAAGTATAACTTAAGAACATAGTTTTTGCAGTTTTATCATCCATATTTTGTGTAGCCCCTTCTTGTCATCATATATACTGAGTTTATGGTCCCACATCTAGGAGTGAAGTTGGGATGGTTTTATAGCAAATAATAATAGGGGTTCCAGGAAGACTCCTGAGTGGGTGGCTATCTGGTCTCTTGATTTGGAGCACAGAAATAACTCAATTATTTCATGGACACCTATCACAAGTGGCTGTGGTATGTTTTTAATTCTTCTGGGAAAATACCAAGAAGGGGAATAACTGGGTTGAATGGAACCTCTAATCCTACTTTTTGAGGAATCTACACACAGATTTCCATAGTGGTTGTACCAGTCTACACCCACCAACAGTGGAGAAGGATTTCTTTTTCCCCATAGGCCAGCCAGCATTTGTTATTGGTTGATTTTTTGATGATAGCCATTCTTTCTGGGGTGAGATGGAATCTCAGTGTTTTAATTTACATTTCTCAAATGACCAATGATGCTGAACATTTTTTCATACATTTATTTGCCATTTGTTTTTGCACATCAAAAGAAATCACAAACAGGGTGAAGAGAAAACCCACAGAGTGGAAAAAATTTTAGTCAACTTTCCCTCAAAGGACTTCTATCCAGAACACATAAGAATTGAAAAAATTAGGCCCCCCAAATTCAAAGACCCAATCTACAAATGGGTATCTGAGATGAGGACACAATTCTCGGATGAAGAAATACAAATGGCAAATTTCTGACATTTGAGACACACACTGAGTAGTCCTGTGAGACAGTAGCTCCAGAAAGCTAACACAAGCTCCCATCATTTTTCTAGGTCCTTCACTTCTTTCCTATTTCTCCCCGTCTATTGTTTTACTTTTTAATGTATAGAAGTTTTGCTTTGAATTTGGAGCTTTGATTCCCACTAATTCACGCCCTCTGGGTCTTGTTTTGCTCTCACAGATTGTCAAAAGGTTCTCTTAAATCCTTCTAGAAGAATAATTCTTTTGAAAACAGATAAATTAATAAAATTTTCTCTGCCTTACATTTAGCTGAATTTCAGTGTTCTGAACAGTTGAAAGAAAGGTGAAAGTTAAGTTAGGCTATATTTCTGTTTTGATTTTGTTTTTGTTTTTTGACCCCAAGGAACAGATATCCAAACTAGAGTTTTGATAAAAGCACAGATAACTAAAATGGGTATTTAAAGTCAAACTTTTGTTAATTTTGACTTGGTTTCGGTTGGAGAATATTTTTATTATTGTTGTTGTTTATTTAATTCGGTTTCTTTCTTTCTACCACAATGTAAATATCTATAGGAAATATTTCCTTTTTATAGAGACTCCCGGTCTGGCCCATCCTCTCAGAAACCTGCTCAGGTTCTCATGAGAAGCCCATGTGCAGAGCTTTGGAAACTCCCAGGAATGTGTCCTGGGAATTTGTAATTAACAGGACCCACCTATTTCCCCAGCCACCTTGCCATGTCCTAACCTCCTGTCGCAGTTTTAAAAATTTTTGATAATAAAATATACTGATGTAATAGTAGTCTTCCTGTTATACAATAGATCTCTTGAATTTATTTCTCTTATTAACATAAATTTTATATCTTTACCCAACATGGTGTGAGATAAAGGTTTAATTTCATTCTTATGCATTGAAATACTAACACAATTTATTAAATAGACTATTCTTTTCCTCATTGTGTGCTTTTTTTTTTTTTTTTCGGCACCAGGGATTGAACTCATAACCTCGCACCGGTCAGACAGGTGCTTAAGTCACTGAGCCAAACTCCCAGCCCCATTGTGTGCTCTTGACATTTTTATAAAAAATACAACAGTTGACTATAAATGTTTGGATTTTCTTTCTATTTTGTTACATTGGTCTATGTGCTGGATTCTAGGCCACTGTGATGCTGTTTTGATTACTATAGCTTCGTAGCTGATTTGAGGATTTGGTAGTGGGATACCTTCACTTTGTACTTTGGCTGAAAACTGGTTTAGCTACTTGTAGTTTTTTGCTATTCCATACAAGAGACTTTAGAACTTACAGAAAGATACTGTTATTTCTTATTTTCAGGCTGGAAAACTGGGCCCTCAGTAGATAGATGCCCAAAGTGCTCCAGCAAATGGTTTATATTAGAAAGTTGCTGTATCCTATTATTTTTTTAGTTTATTAATACATGTATTAATACATGTGTGTAGCATGTAATGTTTACATTCTTTCATTCCTTGTGGACTGCTGGCACGTGTGCATAATGCATTTTAATTCCTTTTTTTCAACCCCATTCCCCCTTTCCTCCCTCTGTGTCCTCCACCCATCTCTTGGTCCCTTTCCTTTTGGAGAAAAGTACATATCTGCAGTACATAATGCTTACATTACTTGTGGGGAGTTGGCATTTGTATGGAACATCCCAATTTTAGGGCAAAAAATTAAATTAAACACTTTGAAAAATATCAAGACATGTAAGCAATATCTCTCTACCTCCACCATATTGAAGCTAATCATTCTAAAATTTAAATTACATCGCTTGTTTGTACCCCAAATTTTCTAAATTGCTCTCTATTGCCCTCAGAGTTCTTAACCTATGGTTCAAATACCTCAGTGATCTGAATGCAATCTATTCTTCCAAAAATAAAATCTAACCACTTATATTCCACCTGCCACATTCTCTAAGGCTGAAAACAAAACTAAAACAGAAAAGCTGTTACTATTTACTACTTATTACACATTCTCTCCACTTTCTTCATCTCATGCCTTTGAACACATTCTCTTAGCTTGAAGCAACTTTCCCGACCCTTGACTCCATGTAACCACGTCTTTTCTACACCTCATGGAACATCTTAAATCCTACTTCGGTTGGAAAACATCTAAGCGGGCACAGGTAGGGAAGGGATTTTCTTATTTCTGAGCTCCTCAATCATTTTGTTACTATATTTTTATGACATCTGTCCTCTTGTATTATATAGTTATTTGTATCTTATTGTATCCCATTTCTTATTATTGGATCCTGAAATTTGAAACAGTAGCTAAGGAGTTTTATTTTGGCCAAGATTAACCTGTCACTTCTAATATCCTCCTTCAAACAGTTCATTCATATGTATTCTATGAAGGGATATCTTGTGCTATTTTATGCATTTATTCATATTTTCTGTCAGTTGTTCTGCTATATCTTTTATTAATTATGTAGTAGTATGTGAGTTTCATGTTTGAACCTATCAAGCAGCAGTGGGATGGAGCCAGTTAAATTTTCTTCAGAAGCTGTTATTTTTATCTCAAAGCATCCTGTTGAGGTTTCCTCGAGGTGAGTTATGGAGTATTAAGGAGGAAAACAGGACTAGAACAGAAAAAAACTAATCATCTTGTCCCATTGCTCAGAGTAGAGTAAGGAATCATGGGATTGTTTTTTACTTGCTGGCTCTGAACTGAGGAATGAAGGTATTTACATATATTAGATAGAAGCAGGAGAGGTCTTGATTCCAGCAGTACTTCTTCCACAAGAAAATGAATTCACAGAAAAGCAGACTATCAGGTGGCAACATTTACATTTCTGATTAACTGGCAAGCTATAGAAACTCCTTTAGCTCATCAGCTGACAACTTAGGCTCTCATACATTGTCAAAGAGGACTTACTGCAATTAAACTCCTACTCCATTGTATCTAGATTCATGGTCACATTCTGGATTTACAGGCACAGCTTTAGAACTGAAAATAATAGACTTCAAATACAATGTCTAGGTAACTTAAGAAAAATCTTTATTTCTTTCCATTTTACAAAAATATAAAGTTTTCATCCAGCCTTATGAAACTCAAATCCTTGTACTGCTGTGCCAATCTACAGTTCAGAAACCTTGAGCTTTAGAGTTTGGAAATAAACTCAGTTAGTTTTGCTGACACTGCATACCCATTAGCCTTACTTCTCCAGTGAACTGTGAGGTCAAAATCACTTGTGTCCTGTAAATATAATTAGCAAATGTCACTCTGGCATGCTAGAGTCCACAACAGCACACTAGCAGATTGTAGGCTAGGCATTTATCTTCCTTCCATATGAAGGATAAATTTCCAGTTAGAAAAGAATGACTAGCATGAGAATTTTGTTCTATTTCATTTTCTTGTGGGATGCTCAAATCCCCTGGATATACTTAATCATGGCCATTGTTGCTGGTACATGTCAGAGTATAATCAAACAAACCAACGTTCCATAATTATTAGTCTGTTGACCAAATGAATGGAGAAAGTTAGGTATCAGAGCTTAACTTTCTGAATTTCACTACATAAGTAGTAGTACAGCAGACTCACTCATGGGAAACTGCTGCTATCAGATGCAAACACTCACAAAAGAGAAAATGAGGATTTCATTTTGCATTCATAGATCTAACAACACCTAGGGATTCTCTGTGGTATTGAATTTAAGGTTTAGTATGTAGCCATGGAAAAATATTGAAATTCTACAGATCTACAATGTTAAAGTTCATGACCAGTCAATTCATTTGACCAAATATCTGGTTTGTCTATTAAAAACATATAAGATGGGCAAGTTACTTGGTCAGTGATTTCCAAAAGAGGCTGAAAATCAGAATGCCTTTAAAAATTTTTTATAATATCCAGATTCCCTGAGAGAATCAGAATCCCCAGACGAGTGGAGGTGGCTGATGAATATATGCATTTGAGGTTGAGAAAATCAGCTTCAAATGAGTTTGATTTGTAGCTAGATCTGAGGACCAATCAAGTAAACCACCTTTCTCCAGCTGTTGGTCTCAGGATATTGAGAAATCACTTCAGTGTTCTTATATTTCTTTAAATTTCAATTAATTTTTACTTTTTATGGGCTCGTGCAGAAATTAGAATGTGGTGAGTCACAAATTATGAAGCTCAATAAATTAACTCTGGTCTCCTACCCTCTTATAAACCACAACAACACTATCATTGTCAAGCATCTCAAATACACATTTTTCATTTGGTTTTATCTAGTTTTAGTGGCATACATAGTGGGATAATTAAAATATTGAAACTCTTATCCAGTGCAACATTGCCCAACATAAAATTATTGTACGTTCCTGGGCATATTTTATAGTGGAGGATCTGATAGTCTAGTGAAAAAACAGAAGTTTTAAAATAGGATGTAGTTTTGTGTAGTAATAAACACAATAATAATTTTTAAATGTAATATAAGGAAAGAAAATGATAGAAATGATGGGAATTTCCAGAAAAGTTTTCTTTGAGAAGGAGTTAATTCATATGAAAATCCTAATAGTAGAGACATTACATGTTATATTTTTAGAACCTGAATAAATATTAGTTGAATGAACGCCGGGCATGGTGGCACACGCCTTTAATCCCAGCACTCTGGAGGCTGAGGTAGGCTGAGCGTTGTGAGTTCGAGGCTGGCTTGGGCTACAACGGGAGCGCAAGGCCGGCCTGACCTACATAGTGCGACCCTGCCTCCAAAAACCAGGGCCGAGAGTTTGGCTCAGTGCCTTAAGCGCCTGCCCTGACAGGCGCGAGGTTGTGAGTTCAATCCCCGGTGCCGCAAAAAAAAAAAAAAAAAAAAAAAAAAAAAAAAAAAAAAAAAAAAAAAAAAAAAAAAAAAATATATATATATATATATATATACATATATATATATATACATATATATATATGTATATATATATTAGTTGAATGAATGGCAAGAAGATTGTTCCTCACTCAATCTAAAGAATGAGTCTACACAGCAATGCAGTCTTGATATGTTCTAAGAACACCAAAGTCTCTGTGACTGAAGTCCAAGCACAGCCATCAGCTAGGAGGACTGAGGTGGGATTTAATGAACTGGGTTCTGAGAGTCTTGATATAAAGCTTTGACTTCATTCTTCATGCTGAGGGGATCTCGTTAGAATTTAGCCAGAAAGGTGATATGATTCAGTTTATGTCCTATTAATATATCGAGTCTTCTATTGGGAAAGTAGATCATGGATCCAAAGGTGGAAGCAAAGGCCAGACAAGAGAGGCCTCCTGGAGAAATAGGGGTTACAGACTTCCAAAGAAGAGCTCAGATTCTGGATATATTTTAAAGGTGGACCTATTAACAAAGGTGGATCTTTCCTAGTAGATTGGCAGTGTGGATTAAGGAAAATAAGGGTCAATGATTCACACCTATTTGGTTTGAGATACTGAGTAGATAGCACCATCCTTTGCTGTCAAGAAGACTAAGGTGAGGAATCAAAAGTTCAACCTTATCAGACTAAAATACTAATCAAACATCAAGCAAAAATATAATGTAGGCAGCTAGATTCATAAATCTGGAGTTCAGTGTTCTGGTCACATAAAGAGATCCAGAAGTCATTAGTGAAATGCACATTTGGATGGACATTGCTGCCTTCAGCCTTTTTTTTTTTCTGTTTGCTTTCTTCTTCTCTCCAAAATTACTCCCATGTTTCCTCTTTTATGACTTCTATCTCCCTCCCTTTGCATCCTCCTCTACCATATAGAGATACTTCCAGAATCCACAGGCCTCTTAATTTTTCTTCCCTATATTTTTTCAATATAAGATTTGGTATTTCTAGCTTAGCAAAACATTTATATAGAACGTTCATATTCTACTGCAAGATTCCTGAGGTTACTCCTCTCTTTCTGGGCTTCAGTTTTCTCATTTGCAGAACATGGACAGGTCATGCCAGTGCACGGGAAAAGAGCGGGGTGTTCTTTGTGGGTAGCATCATTATTCTTGCCAGTGATGATGTTTAGGTAAGTTCCTATTAACGAAGTGTCCATGAGCAGAGATGGAAAGTTAAAAAAAAATGGCTTAGAATAATTGTACTATTACTTTCCATAACTCAGTTCAGTTTACCATGAAACACATATGGGCTGAGAGAATACAATCAGAGGTGACTGGTGTTTAAGGTCTAAAGTTAAGGCTTGATACTATGTACAGTTTTGACATCTGATAAAATCAGTACGGCTTCAAAAGACCTAACCCTCAACTCCCCTCCCCACTCTGCTTCTACAGATAAGATTCCTTAGCAAACAACCCTCCTTATGACAGGAACCAAGGACAGTCCTGCTTATCCCTTAGCAATGGGTTACAAGCACTTGCCAGACCACTCACGCAAGCCAATGACACCCTCTGATGTGAACCAGGGGATACTTCATTTTTTGTCACTATAATGTCTGATTCTCATGGTCTCTGTTTGCCCACTCAGTCTCCAAGCACAAGCCCTCTACGGCCTTCCATAATGTGTGGTGTCGCCCTCCCCAAGTGCTAATTATATTGACTATTAAACTGCTCTAAATCTCATCTCTCTAGTATCGTGAGTTCAGCCATCTCCATTGACATAGGCAAGGAACCCCTCCTTCCCTTCCTACACCAAGTAAAACAAAACACCAAGCAAGCAAAACATTCAGTGAGGCACATTTGTGTATAAATTTTTAAAGCCAACATACAATTTTGTTGCCTTCCTTTCGTATGACATCACAGTGACCAGACAAACTTGGCTATAGTTTTGGGACCATGCTGGTAGGCAGTTATGGATGAAAGAGCGAGATCAGCACTGGTTGCCATTTCTCCCTGAGATTATGGAGAGACTGAACATAATTTAGCCTAAATTAGGTTAAAAAGAGATTTGTATTGAGGAGGGGAGAGCTTCTAGATACCAGCATATCACAAAGAAAGTAAATGGTATTGGCTTAGTTCTTTATGGAGAATAAGTGGTTTATATAGTTTTCTACTTTAAACTTTATCACAACCTGACAGGACTCATAATTACCTCTTGTCTTGGAAAAGGTTTAGAAACTTTGTTAGGATCTGCTGGTGAAGTGAGGTTTCTCATGCTCAGTATTACTGACATTCTGAGCTGGATTCTTTGTAGTGGAGGTAGACGAGGGGAAATGCCCTGCTGTGTATTATGGAATTCTTAGCAGTGTCCTTGGCCTATTCCCAGTAGCAGTTCTTCAGTCATCACAATCTCCAATGTCTCCAGTTTTGCCAAATATCTCCTGGGGGACCAAATGGACCTTAGCTGAGAAACACTTCAGTAGGGTCACAGGCATAAATCAAATACAAGTCCATCTGGTTTAGATGTCAATGGGTCATTTCTGTCCAGCCCTACAGGTGGAATTGAGGGTGCTCAAAGTAAGAAGGGGTGGCCCTTCCTGACTTGGCCTGGGACCTGCCTGACCTGCTCAGCGGATCAGGAAAGAAGACAGATTCTGTTTCCCTCACTCACTTCCCAGCACTGTCATCTGGTTCTAAGCGGCACAACTCACAATGTGTAAAATTTCCATATTCTATTACTAAATTGCTGAGACAGTCTTCCCCACAGAGGATGCTCTTAATAAATTATAGGTCTGAGTGAGAGAGTGATGAGTCTGAAGAAGGGTCACGATGACTCTTTCTTTACTGCTATTAAGAAACAAACAAAACCCTGGTTAACCACCTGGACCGCATGGGGAATAAATCAAGGAAATTTAAATGTCTACTAGAAGCAATTTCTGAAGCCAGGAAATATAATACATGCTTGCTGTTCTGCCAACCTGTGAAAAGACTCGTGTCTGACTCATGGTGAACTGTGTCCTATGGGCAGGAGCCAGGAGCTCCTGGTGAGGCCAGGGGCATGAAAGGAACATATGTCTACTAGGCCGACCCCTGCCTCTTCATTAAGGGATGGAAATAACACATCAGCACACCAGGCTTTGGAGGAGGGCTAAAGGTCTGAACACTTGAGTTACTACAAAATCCTATGGTCTCAATATTTGGAGAAGGAGAAACAACGGGAAGCCACCAGTCTTTGGAGCTTTCTTGGGGTGTCCAGTTCTGTTCTGTAAATAAAAGGAGAGATTTCTCTTTCCTGTAGCTGCCTCTTCTGTGCTGATAAGCTCCTCTGCTTGTGAAGATGTCTTCAGTATTGCTGAAATTCTGCACCCCTTGGACAAATGTTTAAAGAAAAGGAAAACTCCTTAGTCCATGAAGATTGAGAGAAAAAGTACCACCAGCTCCCCTAATGGACCTCTGCTTTTTCTGTCATTTCGAGTGTACCGGCTCCACCTTGCTCCTTCAGTCAATCAACAAATGTCCTCAAGTAAATCACAGTAGGCACACAGGCCCCAAGGGGCCACCAGTGTTCAACCTCCTGACAACATAGTCATTTAAACTTGGATCTAGATGTCGGGTTAGCCTGGCTGCAATTATTAGACCACAGCCCAAGAAAATGGGCTGGAACTGCTCCTCTCCATTTTTCATACTCCTCCCTTCAAGTTTCTGAATTGATTGATTTTCCTTTTTAAGGTTTCCAGTGTCATTTCATATTAATCTACTTAGTTGAAAAGTTGATGAGGAGGTTTGATAAGCTATGTACTTCAAAAATGATTCAAAGGTATGTAGGTGGGCAGGAGGACATCCAAAGATTTCAGTCTGTTATATATAGTAATCATGCATCATGAATTTATTTTTCCAAAAGAAAACAGTGAAGATTCTCCTGGAGAAGTGTTCACTGCTAAGTGAAGGACTTTGGATAAATAGAGTCAAGATATAGTGCCACACAATACAAGTCCCTCTTCAACATCACGACTGACAGCAAAACCTTGAAACTGTCCTGTGATGTGTTGCTGATAGTTTACTTTTTATTTAAATGTTACTGTTTCAGTGTGCGCATGGAAATATACAGAATTTCAGCGGATTGGAGTTCTCTGCTTTGAGGCTATGTTTAATCTTTAGGGATAAGTAATTCTTAATATTTTAGAGTCTGTCTTGTAGAGCATCCATTCACGCATGAGGCGTTTACTATAGGTGAGCAATGTGGTACTTCCAGGCCCTTCATGGGTGCAAGGGGATTTTTGCAGAGGATCTTCTTGCCTGAGCAGCTTCTTTCCACTGGTGAAAGAAATGATGCATTCTCAGGCTTTGGAAATTCATTTTTGTTTAGTGCAATTGCACCGAACACATGGGTCTTTAAAGGATGCCTGAGGATAGACTGCACTTACCTAGTGCACTTATGTTGAATATGGATGTGGTATGTTTCTATGAGACCTAGTTTTCAGAGGGCTCATAGTATTGTTTTGTTCCAGTAGTTGTGAAACTTGACTGAATGCTTGTTCTACTCTTTTTTTTTTATTTCTTTTTTCATTTGTTTTTTGTTTGCTTGTTCTTTGCTTTTAAGTGACTTCTTCCTCTACCTGGGAATATCCTCTTTGACTCTCTTTCAACTGTTTCAATAAAAGAAATCCCTTCTAGATTAAAATCAGTTGAAATTATAGCATCACCTAATTCTAGTGATCTATTCTATGTTTATATGAAAAAAGAAAGACCAATCTATTATTTCTGGCTTTTGTTTTCTTTTTTCCATGTTTTAGCACTTATGAATTCTTATGTCAATCTTAGATTAGCTATGTTCATAATAAAATCAATCATACAGTGACCTAATTTTTAAACATATCTTAGTTTATTCTATGTAAGAAAATTTTACATATATTAAATGGTAAACATAAATTAAAGCAAAGTGTTACCCACAAATTCCTTCCTTTCTGCCTCTCAGTTTCTGTATAAATAAAAGTATCACTTTGCGGAAATCACTCGCTAGGTATGAGTTTTCCTTGTTTGAATAAAACAAATTCATATTTTTTCTTTCAAACTCTATTAAGTCTCTTCATTAGACAAAATTTTCCCTCTACCTAGTTCTGCCTGACAGGTAATGGCTCTACACCGAAGCATCTGCAACAGCGTTCAAATAGCCATAGTTTAGAACACTGGCATAAACCAGGTACTCAATAAACATTTAGTGAATGAATGAGATATAGTTAACAAAATTAGAAAGTTTCCTCAGTGACAGGAACAGAAATTAATTTTTTGAAGCACCCCTCATTAAATTTTAATGGATAAGGATCAATGGGTTTGACGAAGATGGGCAGTTCAGAGACCTAATTGTTGATAACCACTGTCCAGCGTCACCATATTCCCCCTACCTTTTCATTAATTTTGACCTTATCATCATGATAATCTCAGGAAGTCATTTTAGTGTCAAAAACACCGAAAAATTTGTTCTAATTTTCATTTAAACTATATGAAATGCTGTCACTCCTCTGTCAACTTATTTGTTTACTGTACTTGGGTATGTCAGGATATGCCAGAAGATAAAACCTCATAAATGCTTTCAAAGGTTAACTTTGACCACATCTCCCCTACCTGCTCTCCCCTTTAACATTTTTAGTTATTCAACACTAAATTGTCATCACATAAGCAGTTCGAAGAAGTAAATATTAATGAAATTAATATATGATTTGGTGTGGAATTATAGGTTAAGTGATTTGCCAGTTGTCAAAATGCAAACAAAAAATCTTCACCAATATTTTTCAAGGATTATGAGTTCTATTACCTGAAAATTGTCACTAAATCATCAACACACCAGTCGTTCTAAAGCATGAAAACATGCTAAATTACCAATTTTTCTTTTGAATTCTTAATTCAGCCAACCACAATAGTCAGCCTTGTGACATAGTATGCCCTTGAATGATTCTTTGAGCTAATATTGATCGCCATAATGATTTTTCCTATGTCAAAATTGACTTCGCAGTGTGAGTTTTGTTATGCACGTTTCTCAAGAGAAGGACTTGGCTCAAAGGTTCATAATGTCAGGATATGTATTGAACGCTCTTAGCTTGAGTTAACTAAAGGGTAATTGTATTCATTGGAATCCATTAGAATGAGTCTTTTTTGCTTTAAAAATCAGATAGTAGTTTTTTAAAAAAAATAACACAGCCTGTTACTAGCAAGTGCACAAATTCATTGAAGATTTATTGAGTGTCTGTATTGTGTTACTGACTTTTCTATCCACTGCAAACACAGAATGGAACATAAAAGAGTAAAATCCCCATCATTATGGAATGCAGCATGTAGGGTGTCTTAAGTCATCATAGAAACTTTTACCTTGAACCAGATGGATAATAATTGGAAAGTTCGAGAGAGTGGGACATGATTGAAATGGTTTGATTTATGTTTTGAAAAGAATATTCTGCCATATGGAAAAGAACTATAGTAAGATAAAGACACCAGAAGAGAAACCAGCTCTAGTCCAGGCAAAGAGGATGGTGGATTTGACAGAAAGTTAACAGTAGACATAAGGCAATATGGTTGAACACTGGATAAACAGAAGGTAGAACCAAATGACTTTACTGATAAAGTGGAGATGAAGTATAAGAGAAAAAGATGGGTCAGTGATGACACAAAAGGGTTTGGAATGAAGGAGCAGGAAATACTGAGTTACCATTTGCCAAAATACAGATGACTGCAGAAGAATGTGTGGAGCACTGAAAGTTCAGTTTTTGATGTGTTTTGATTAGTATGCTGCCAGACTCAAATGTTATGCACAGCAAAAAATTTTCTGGCGTATTCATTTACTAAACTAATCTTGGTTAAGCACCTACAATATTATAGACACGGGAAGGAAGAAAACTAGATATGTACCCTGCCCACATTTTTAGCTTAGGGTTAGACTATAAGTCTGCCATTAAGTAAGAATAATACAAATAAATAAGCAAAATAAAAGTCACAAATGTGAAAAAGTGATATGAAAATAAAGCACCTAAAATATTTGGCTTTTACCTACTCTGGGAAATCAGGAGGCTTAAAGGCTGGATGAGATTTTAAGATAGACAACTAAAACATATCCTGTCCTGAATGAAAATGGATTAGTATGATGAGCAAATAACCTTAATTAAGGTTGATGTCCAGGACTTGGTAAAACTTCAGGAATTCAGGATTACAGAAGTTTCTAGCAAAGAGAATGGAAACAAATGAGGAAAGGAGTATTACTTAATGGAAAATATGAGAAAGAAGCTACTTCAAAGTGAAATTTTGGAATCTTTTCCATTTCCATTTTGCTGAAAGGAAATGTTCACCTTTAGCACAGTACAGCAAGAGAAGCAATTAGACTATCCAGTAATGACTGAATACAGGGCATGTGTAGGAGTGGAATTATCATGCCACTACATATTGCTTTGCACACCATATTTATTGGCCGTTTGTCTAAATCTCCTACTCCTGTTGCTTTTCATTACAAAAGTTCGTATTTGCATCTTATTCGACACTCTGCAAATACAGAACAACTCTTCACAAAAATTTATTTTTTAAAAATTGCCAAAGTTAGCTTATTTAGGGATGACTGTTTTATTGCAGCCATGCTTCTCTGTCATTCATTGTCTTTATGAATTGAAATCTGACAAAAAACGGAAGGAGGCCTGATGGGGAACACCTATTATCTCTATACATGAGAAAAGCATCTAGCAGTGAGAAAAGTAAAAGATCTTGAATAACTCCGGCTTGCGTCAGAAATTCTGACAGACTCTGTCCTTGTTGAGTTCCAGTAAAACACAAAAAAGAGATTGAAACAGTATTGGATTGAGTGGAAGGATTTATATTTTTCTCATGATTTCTTGTCACAACACAGATTCTGAATCACTTTGGTGTGCAAGGAAGATAAAATTGATTCTGTAGTCATAGATTATCACCATGACTTTCAGACATAAAGATCCTAATGATTTCCTAAAACCATAGTTTATGCACATCAAAATTGTTTTGGATGTTAAATGAAGAAAAAATAGACTCCGTAATGACAACAAGAATCTTCTGCTACCCTGAACCTGTTTGCCCACATGTCTGTTCCTTGCCCTTCATTTATTCTGCTTTGTACCATGGAGAGGTTACATTATTTTTGTGATACAGAAAATTTTCATATAAGTCACAGGCCAGCTGTTGGCCTTAACCTCAGGATGCCAAGGATAAAGGATCTTAATGCTGACATCTCGTAGCAGGAAAATTCCAGGGTCAGCTGATATTACTCAATCTCTTAAAAAGAAATGCCCTAAAGATTAATTTAGTTCAGGTTAAAATTTAATTTGAAGTTTTTCTTCTTTTACTTTGAAGGTATGTGACAAAATTTATTACTATAATGACCAACTCATTATTCCTATATCATTCCTTAATTTGTTATTTTCAAAGTATAAATCCATAGCATTTACACAGATTTAAAAATGTCTTCATACATTATTGCCAAATATGAAATCAAGGCTTTGACATAACTAAAAAAGGTCTATATTTTAACTAATGCAGAATGTTTTTGTTGTTGCGTTTCTTTAAGAAAATAAGCACAACTTGAAGAACTTTTTTGAAGCACATATTTGAAGCACTTTTCATGCTGTGTAGTCATTACTAAAGACTATTTTGCACATGGTAAACGTTTTTGTTCAAATTTCATCAATTACTTATCTAGTCCATTGATACTGCTGGGAAAGTCTTATTTTTACATGTGCTGAGGATTCTCAAAATCATGGATAAATGTCTTGACAGCAGAAAACAATAAAGTGGATACAGCAACAGAAGACATTCAGAAAGTCACATTACAGAGGGAACTAAGCTCTAAGAAATGAGTTGGCAAAGTCACTCAAAAAGTTGGATACTTGCGATAAATTTGAGTTCAGGCAGCAACAGAAATTACTATTCTTGAACATCAAAAGCAGAATTGGGACACTTTTACCAGACTTTCCTGTGGTGAAGGACTCATCCCTGTTCATTACCCAAGGACTAGTGGATCTAAACATGCTTGAGTAATCAGGCTGATACTTAATTTTACACAGTTAATTTCAAAAATAAAAGCAAGGATCCAGGAAATGATACTGGGACAAAGAAATCATATATGGGTTGGTTCCACAGAGAAGCATTTTATACTGTTAGTGATAAATTATAAGCTAAAATTTGTGGAAGTAGAAAAAGCAAAGGATTGCTTTAATTTGTCAAGTAATTTTATAAACAGAAAAACATCATACTATGAGGTAAACATGAGGAGCAAGTTCATTCTAGTTCAAAAGAGGAAATATAGTGATACCTTGGTTCACGAACACTTTCATTTGCGAACAGTGTGGTTCACAAGCAGAAGCATTTTGCAAAATTTTGCTTTTGTTTTTAAACTCTGCAATAGGTAACAAGCACAATCACTGCCATCTTTCCCACACAAACACAAATGTAGCCTTAATTTGTAGGACAAATTAAGTTTGTGAACCAAGGCACCACTATACCATATTCTGAAAGTTAAATACTGACTCCCTTTGTTCTATGGTATTTGATTCCTGAATATTTTCATTTTCCCCTTAAGCCATTAAATTGCTATGTCCTTCCTTCATTCCCCCCTCATGGCCATCACTGAAAGAATACATGAATTTAATTATTATAAGAGTTCAGGATTATCTTGAATTACAGTATTATACTGATATCTTAATTGGAAAGTGGAGTCTATTGCTGGAGTATAGACCATTAGAAAGCTTATACATATCATGTAGAGGTGGAGAGAATATCAAACAGTATGGAAAGGTATGGACAGAATTGTTTAATTCACCTCCACCTTGGAAAAGAACAAATAAATTGTCTAGACCACCTCCCAAAATGACAGACTGTTCTCTTCCCTGCATTGTACTTTTCTTGTGTACCTTTCACTGGCCACATCTAATGCTGGATTGAATGTTCTTTATCTGCAACCCTCATTTTTCTAGCTACAAAATAAGTTCCCTCAGGGTAAAAAGTATATCTTAGCCAGCCCTGTCCAATGTTGGTTTTTAATAGGCTCAGTGCTAGCTTTTACAGTTAGGGTATAACTTAGGGCAAGCTACCCAAATCACATTTCTGAATTTGATTTCTGCCAAGGAATAAAGGCGATAATAATAGATAGCTCACAGTGTAGCTGTAGGGATTAATGAAGATAATGCAAAAAAAAAATTACAAACAAATGTACAGATGATAGTTGTTAATATTAGCAATGAACGTTGATGGATAGCTCACTAATTAAAGAGCTAGAAGGGGATAAACAATCTCAAAGCAGGTGTTGAGACAAGGAGGAAGCTTCAGAAAGAGATTGCAATTTTATATGTAGTGTCTGCACTAAATGCCGCTTCTGCCCTTTGATTTGACCAACATTTCACATCTAAACCATGATAGAGTTTTTTGTTGGCAACAAAACCTATTCCTGCTGTTACAGCTGGAATGGAAAGAAGTCAATTTCCATTACATTCATTATTGGCATGAAAGAGCTCAATCTGTGATTCCTTCTTACTCATTTTGCCAATGGTGCCAGAATTCAGTGCGAGCTACCAAACCATTAAAGGCGTTTTATAATTTCCAGAGTCTCTTTGAGCCTGGTTGGTTCTCTACTGGTAAATTTATTGCTTGTTTTTATTTGCCAAAGAGATTCCCAATTGTCCTGTGCTTCTGTGGAGTCTCTCTGGGATGTTCCAGCCTTTTCATGGAGCTTCTCAGAGATTGAAAGAGGCTGAGCTGTATCTCTGTTGGGGGATTTGATAATGTAATATTAATGTATAACAATGAAAAATTAAGAAATGGAAAGCATGATTTTTAAAAGGTGTAGTATATTTTTAAGTTTCATATTAATTTTTTTACAAGATAGTATGGTGTTCTACAATTGCTGTTTACTGGATAGTTATGATATTCATTTTTAAAACCCTTGTTAGTAATTGGATTAAGAGCATCTATTTTCATTTCCTAGCCACTGAGACAGCAAAAGGTATCTTAGAACTTTGTTTTGTTTTATTGTTTTATTCTGTACTCAGGGCATTCTCTCCTCTCTGTCTCTGACTGCTTAAAGGAGAGAACATTATTCAAGGGCAAATGCCAGTCCCAGGGAAGCAACAGGAGAGCCAATCTCACACTCACATGGAGAGCACTTCTTCTATACTTTGGGATCTCCAATGCACTAGTTTCTGAGGAATTTCTCTAGTAAATAAACTCTCAAAGTGATCCCTAACAGTACAGTTTTTATCTGCTCTTTAACAGGAACACAAGACAGAAGCATTTCCTTTTTCTGTCCTTGAATATTGTCTTTAACATTTAGCCATCTTCATGTGTTTGAGGAATCCAGTGTAAGGAAAAGCTACTTATGATGCTTAATCTTGATTGTCAATTAAGTGAACTGAGAAACACCTAGGACATTAATAAAGCATACTTGTGCGTGTGTCTGTGTGTCTGTGTGTCTGCGAGAATGTTTCCAGAAATGACTAGCGTGTGAGGCAGCAAACAGATGGGGAAAACCTAACCTGTCCTGGGCTCCTACTGAGATGAAACAAAAGCTAAAGAAAGAGGAAGTTCATTAGCATGAGCTCTCTCTCTCTCTCTCTCTCTGTCTGTCTCTCTGTCTCTGTCTCTCTCTCTTTCTCTCTCTCTGCTCCTCCCTCCCTTCTGGCCACCAAGAGGTGGGTGGCTCAATTCTGCTGTACCATATCCTCTCCTCCAGGAAGCTCTGCCTCACCACAGGCCCTAAGAAACATTAGAGCAAGCCAACCATGGACTGAGACTAAGACAGAATATTTGGGGCTAAGGACTGCACTCCCCTCCACCCACTTGAGTTTGGACATCATTCTACAAGCATTCTATGTAACCCCAAACCAAAGCACGTGGTGCTTCTTTTTTTCCTTTCCCACTTTGAAGACCAAAAGTCTGATTAGTCTGCACAGTATGTGATGTGCCTTTTCTGTCATCCCAGCACCGTTTCTCTGTTTGTGACCTTCACATGGATGCTTTTCCCTCACCACTGAGGGTACATTTTGCAATTCTTTGCTTGCTATATACAAGAGCTGGGAATCTACCAGATCCACTACATAGTCACAAAACTTCTGAAACTGTGAGCCAGAATAAATCTTCCCTCTTTTACCCATTTATCTCAGGCATTATGTCACAGCAATGGAAAGCTGGCTAACATATTGCCCTTTCCTGAGAATGGCAGAGAGGAAAAACAAGGTGACATATGTCCTTGAATTGAACTTCAGCAGATAGCCCCATTCCATTTTTTTCAATGCTCTTCTACTTAAGGCAGTGTGTCAAAGAATCTCTACAGTCATGTTGCAAATTTTGTGAAAACTTAGATTCACTATCTATTCATACTAGTCTTTCACCATTTCTTGCATAATGACTTGACCAGAGCAGGTTAAACTTATTTAGGATTACTTTGAAACAAAACCCAAAGTTTAATGTGGACTTCGAGTTGGTTTTTGATCAATAACACTAACTCTTCCCTTAGGCCTGCAGATACCAATGAAGAACTCTGCTTCCATTCTGCATCTGTCTCCTGTGCTCTGAGTCACTCTGTCCTACAGTCACTTTAAATTCCAGGAACAACATATCTAATAAACAAGCATCTGCTGATAATCAAAACTAAACTTCAGACAACAACACTTTCTTGTCCCTCAACAAGGACCTGCCTGACCAAGCTGAGATGATAATCGATCAAACTAGTTTGACCAAAACAGTTTAACTGCCCATACCACTGGCCCCTTTACTACATAATCTAAGAACTCATTTTAGCACCCCTCAAGACAGTACTGAAGGCACTTGATATTCCTTGTGTTTCTCATATGACTGTTTTCACTAAATTCCTTCCCTTTCTTCCATCATTGTTTGTCCCATCCGGTTCTGGAGCGAGTGGCCAGAACCGGTTTGTGAAAGTCTCCCGAATCAGGTCCCGCGTGGCCTAGAACTCTAGTAACCAAAACACGAGGCACACTTTCCTTCCTCTACTATTTTGAAGAACATGATGGTTTTTCACATTTTCCAGATTCACCAGTAGTCAAAGCAAATTAGGAACTATACCCTGCCTAAGCCTAGGAGAAATAAATGTCTGTGCAATCTCTTAACTGCAGCTTAGTTTGACATAAGAAATAGCGAAGTCGATTTCTGAGACAAACTGAAAAGTCTACTAACCAAACTATGAGTTGCTAAACCACGCCGAACACAATTGATGCCTCTTTAAACAACCAGCTCTCCCTCTACTGGATCCTCATCAAGCATTTTTCATCCTCCCCCAGTGTCCCACATGAATGAAGTAAAGCCACGTCAGCAGAGAGGCTAACTTGTTGTAAGACAGTTTCTCACGCCCTGGCCTCGGCCCACTTTCCAATCCTACCAGGAACCTGCTGCGGTAAAAATCTGGTTACCAGAGCAGTGTGGGTGATGGATTTTCAACAGTTCTAAAGCTGCAGAGTGGAAGTGTTAATGCTGCACAACATCAGCCATCTGGCCTTGGAATGAGTATGCCAGGAAGATTCAGAAGGGAAATCAAGAGAGGAGAGAAGAAAGGTGAGGCTCTGGGGAACAGGCCACAGGCTCAGGGAGAAGGGATTCTACTGTGATTCAGGATTGGAGATGAAGGGGCGGCAGGCGCTGCTGAGCTGGGTGTGGAAGGACAGCTCTCAGCCAGCTTTAGGGCTAAGCTGCTTATTAAGGATGTTAGGATTCAACTCTGGAAAGGAGCCTGAACACAGGAGTTTGAGCTTAAAATTGGCTTCCTTTGCCACCTGAGAACTGGAGGAATTCAAATAAGACTCTAAATTGAATGTCTACATTTTTTCAATTAATTGAAATGAATGCTTTTTGAGAGACCATGTAGGAAATGCAGAAAATTATAAAGAAGAAAACTGTAGTCTCACTACTTGATTCTCTGTCACCACATTTTGCAAACAGGGCCATGGCCAAAGTGAGGGTGTGGGTCTTTCCATTGCTCCCCTGTGCCAAGGTGTGCATGACACAATGCTAGCGATGCTGTTTGTACAGCCTTGTAATTTTGTTGTTTTAACCTAGGAGCATCACATAAGCACTTTCTCCATTATTTTTATATTGTGATTAGCATTATTATAATTATGCATAATACTACACAAAATCTGTGTAATTCCTAACACCTCCATTTTCCTCTAGTTATGTGATTTCCAGTGTTAAACTACTATGTACAAAGCTACCACAAACATCTAAATATGAAGTCTTTTGGTGTCCAAGATTTTCTAGGATCGATTCATACAAGTAGGTTTGTGAAATGAATAAGTGTATATATTTCAAAGTGTCTGGACACATTCAATGAATATTTAAATACTCAAAAACTTCTCCATGCCTGCGGATGAAACATATCATTATCGTTCAAAAATATATCACCTCTCTTCTCTTGTTTTACTTCTGGGATGGCATAAAATACTATTATTTAAGTTTAATCATCTGTAGATTTCTTTCCTCCAGAAACGTGAAATAGAAATAGAGAATATTGAGTGGAAACCTAACTTGCTAGATTTTTGTAGTGAAAAATGGCATTTCTGTTCCCCAGCACCAACAAATTATTCACTAAGACTATGATTCATTACTGTGGGGCTGATGGACAAGTTTTCCACAAGACAGCATGTACAAGATTTCCAATCATACAACGAGGATGCCACTGGTGAACAGCAGTACAGGGTACTCATGGGTGACTAGAGGTGAGCATTACATAGATAACAGAGAAGCTGAATTGACCAATCATATTGATTCAGTTCTAACTCCCAAAACTTTGACCACTCAGAGTTTCATCTATTTCCAAGTGTAATATTAACTTCACAAGTCAAACCCCAATAAGCAACATTTTCAAACAAGTGCAGACTCTTTCCTCCTTTTACTGAATCTCAATTACTTCACTTCAGTTCCTACTAGTAAGTGGTTTAACTGAATCCTTCAAAGTCAATAGTCTGTAATGATTGGGTTTACATATTATCAGAGAGTACTGAAACAAGAACACTTCCTTTCGGTGTCTGCTATTTCTGTACATTTTGATTTGGAGGTCTTGATCCCCTGAAGAGTGTCAGAGATAAAGAGTTTTTATTGAAACCATATTTATTCTAATTTTGTACATAGGGAGACTGTGACCTGGCTAACAAACATATTACTTATAACAACTATTTCTTGTTCTGCACTCCATTTTTGCCTATTGTTTATGAAAAAATCATGTGTGTTTTAATGTGAAACTTACTAATCCCCCCAAAAACGACTATAAAGAACTCATGCTCTTTACAAAGTTACACTTGAAATAATTCTGATTTATTACTACTGATGGTATATATAGACCAAAAAGGATAACCTTAAGTATGTTAATCTCAAATTGGATGTAGCTCTAAATTATTGAATGCAAGTCTCAATGAGACTAGAGTTGCATTTATATACGAGAAACTAAAATTTGCTTTATAGAATTATTTTAATGAATAAGTGCATTAATAAGGAGATATTTTCAGCCATCACAAACATTATACAATCAGCCCAGTCTTTCTATCACAATTAAATAATTAAAATTGTTTCTCTGCCTTTCTATGAACAATTCCATCAAAGAAGGACAATGTGCTTAGGAAGTCTCTTATTAACTCAGTTCCAACAAAAACTTGTAACAAAATGGAAGGTAATCAGTCTTTGTATATAGCATGATGATGATGGTAATCGAAACCGAGCAATCACAGAGATATTTTGCTCTCTATAACTAACTCTGAATAATCAGTGATTTTCAAAGGCAGAAAAGTGGCTATTAAAAATTGCAACACTAGCAAAGCATTGTGATGTTTACATTTAACCCAGATATGGTCTGGTTTTTTTTATGGTATTTATAAGGAACAAGATTTCAATGGGCAAGAAGAGAATAAGAGTTGTTTTTAATATTTCACATTAGCTGAGTGCTTAGTTCAGAATTGTGAAAATCACCGCTTGCATGGTTTTGCCAAATTATTTTTCTAATGTTACCTTATGAATACAATTGCATTCAAATATTGACTTAGCTATTTCTATTCCCCAGTATGACTGCAAATGTGCTGATTGCTACATACGGACTCAAAAGAACATAAGATTTTTGGGTTTCTTCAGTATGGAGTGATACAATTTAGCTTTTTTTCACTGTTTCAGGAAGACGTACTTATGTTTGCGTTTAATTATAACACAATTCACATTACCCCAACCTGTATCAGGCATTGTTTACCTAAAGGACCAGAGAATGCACCTCAGGGGTCTGATGGGAGCAACATTTGACATGAATGGAGATAAGAATGCTGTTATAGAGATAGATTTGAGAACAGTCACCCACACCTCAATGTGATATAAAAAGTTGAAATTCAATAAATTCAGCCTTCACCTAAATTTTTCTTCATTCAGATTTGTTCTAGCTTTCTGAGTACTACATTTGTGACTTTTAAAGGTTATGCTCTCTCCAAGATTGTTCCAAATTCACTTGATACAGCACTGGAGGCAGTACTGGTCTTTATAAAATGGTCTCTTTCTTAAAGATTAGGGAAAGCTTTAGTTTTTCTTACTAAAAAGTTGTAAGACCCCAGATTATATAAAGTCCATTCCCACCATCAAAATTTTAAAATGTTTATAGCTCATTAATTTAGGGGAAAATATAGCTGATTCAAGACTGACTAACATGCTGTAGAGAGTTTCAAGTGGGATATGGAAAGAAAATAACAAAAACTTAGAAACTCTGAATGATCTCAGTTAGGCTATGGAAAGAAAATGAATGAAAGAATCTTCTGTAAATGTATAGAGGAAATAATTAGAAAGAAGTAGGAAATATTCTTATAGCATTAGATATCTATCCATATACCAGTGGGTGGTGCTGGGCAATAAACAAAGGTCTCTGGACACTGTGAAGCAGAACTCTATCCCAGAGAATGCTCATCCAATATAGAAGTCCAAGGATCTAGGAGCTAGCCAAATAGAAAATCATGTAGGAATACTGAGATTTAAATTAACACCAGGGAAATGTGGAAGATGACTATTCCTTATAAGGCCAGAAACAAGCAGGTAGATATGGAATAAGGAAACTGGTACGAGAAAGATCAGAGTAAGAGCAAGTTTAAACAGAATTTAAGGATCAGGCAAATCCTAAAGACTCCTAGAAGATCTGAGATTTTTTTAAAAAAGTCTGTTTTATTTTGCTTAATTCATAAACGTATTGAATACATAATTTAAATGTGCTTCTTAAGTAATGCCAGCTAACAGTCCATAGCACTAGTCTTCGTTACAATACACTTTGGGGAATCAGAATCTTTAACTCATGATCTGACTGAAGCAATTTAATGATTAAGAAGACAAACTCTTGCTGGGGATATAGCTCAGCAGCACAAGCACTTTCCTGGCAAGCACAAGGTCCTGAGTTTGATTCCTGATATATATATATATATATATATATATATATATATATATATATATATATTATAGTCAACTCTGGAATCAGGATGCCTGAATAAGAGGTTGCCCTCAAACTTAATTCGGAGATGAAATTGGACTCCTAATTTAAACGTTCTGTAACTTGGTTTTCTTACCTATAATATAAGAGTTATTGTATCATTTATCTTATCATGTGGCCCTAAGGGTTAAATGTCATAGAATTTGTAAAGCACATAGCACAGTGCCTGGTACATGATAAATTCCTGAAAAATGGTAGCTTTTGTTAGTATCAACATTATTGTCATCATTATTGATACACTGGCCAGTTTAGAGGGCCAAGGAAAGAGTAGTATATTGAGCAGAACAGTTAATATTTTCCTGTGGTGATAACTTTGCAATTCCAGTTTCTTAAACAGTTATCATCAGGGGAAATCTTTACATCCTAGTTATGTAGGAACACAGTTTAAAGGAGGTTCCATTTTGTCACCTGATTGTGTAATTGCTGATCCAGAGAAAGAGAACATGAAGAATCACAAATGGTATTTAAACCTTCTAATCAAAGCTGATCTAAGTTCCTCTTGTTCACATTCTCTGGGTCAAAACAACTCACATTTTTGTATTTATTTCGTTTCTTGCCAGGCACACCATCCCTTCCTTGTTTTATTTGTACCTATTGACAACTTTAAAATTATATTTCTCTTCATTTGGTTTCACATCATATTTATATCTTGCTTTAAAAACTAGTTAGAGTCGACCAACTTTTCTAAAGTTAGAAGGTTATGAGTAAGTTTCTCCTAATTCTAGAAGTCCAGTATTGCAATATCTAAAAGTTTTTCCAGTCCTAAAAGAGTGTGATTCTAAATCTTTCAGTTGAATGGCTTCGACCATAATCGAACCCCACTTTTACCTGAAGAATGACTATTAGAGTCAACTCCCATTTTTTAATAGTGGTGAATAAGGAAGAAACAACCCTGAGAAATAATACACAAGTATAGAACAAATGTAATAAAAAAAAAAGATTTTCCTATTAGAACAAACACCTAAGCCAGCACAACATAATCACTAAGCAAGCAAACGAAACAACCAGTAATTGCTTATTTGCCACCAAAAAGATGAAATCATGGATTTCAGAGCTAGATTTGCCTACTTACTATAAGTAGTAGCCTTCCTGGAAGGGTGCTTGCTAATGATTCAGATCCCTTTCTCTATCAGATCTCAGTATCAGAATTAGTTTCTATACCGTGTTTGCAAACTGCCTGGGACATATTCCAAGCTCAAAAAAGAGCAAGTATTTTTATTATTAACAAATCCAACTTTAAAGCTCATTATACCTTTCAAAAAAAGAATAAAAAAGGAAACTCATGACAGGATTGTTCCTAGTTGTTAAAGGCAATATCAAGGCAACTGCAGCAGGAATTTGACTGCAAGAGTTCAAGTTATGGCGATGATGATAGTAATGAAAAGATAGGGAAGACTTTGGTAATTTAAGCAAAACGAAGGAAAAGGAGTGAGTCAAAGGCAACTCTAAGTTCTTACCCTGAGTGAGCGAAAAGGAGGATATGATTAAACATTCAAAAATACTGGTGCAAGCAACAGATGTTTCAAAGATCAAAGGATTAGCAGAGCCATGTGGTTGACCTAGAGCATTTGGGCCAGCCTTAGGAAGTGGACATATGGGAGCAAAGTTTCATAAAAATAATTCATGGCAATTCATGAATAAACATAATATCAGAAGGAAGAACAGAGAGAGTGACCTTGAAATTTCAAAGCAGTGTGACAAGGATGGACAGAATTGATTGATTTGTGAGAAATAGATCAGCAAGAGTGGACAAAGCCCTGTTTTTCTAGTGGTAAGGACACTGCTTCAAACCTACCGCACATTCTGTTGTCTCTGTCTTATTCTGTTTTAAAAAGCAGTTTATTCTCAAGCATATTATTCAAAGCCAGAGATTTAATATTGTGCACAGTTGATTATTTGAGGTGGGGATGCACCAGTTAACTCAAGGTGTTTCTACATGTTCTGTGACGCTTCCCTTTTATCCTCCTCTGCCTCTTTGACTTAATACCCATCTCCAC
This sequence comes from Dasyprocta punctata, assembly GCA_004363535.1. Classification (NCBI taxonomy): domain Eukaryota; kingdom Metazoa; phylum Chordata; class Mammalia; order Rodentia; family Dasyproctidae; genus Dasyprocta; species Dasyprocta punctata. The sequence continues at coordinate 28,382 of RJWM01002232.1, read as the reverse complement.
TCCATGATTCACTTGGGTTTTGCAACAAATCCCTCCTGACAAGCCCACAAATCCTCCTGGACCTAGTGCGAAATCATGACGCTAAACTAACTTCCTCTATTCTTGTTTTGACTTTTGGGTTATGCTCTCAGGTGTGCAAGAAGGAGCTACCCTGAGCAACTAGATTAAAATCACAGAGAAAGATGCCTGGAGAGATAGCTGGCCCTGCCACAGGGCCCCAAGAGTTGTTCACACCCACATGAGTGACAACTTACAGGTCTCTGAGAGTTGCTAGGAGGAGGCACACAGCAGCAAGCTCACAGCTTGATCTGCAGATGCCAATTTGTGCTTGCAGCTTGGTATGTGTTTTGATTCAAGGGCTCAGCGAATTAGATGAAAAAGTTATAAGTGAGTGGATGAATATGGAACACAAAACATCCTGCTTGAAATAAATAAATACCTATCTTTTGAAGGCATTTTCTTACGAGAAGAAATGTGACTGAAGTTGAAAGTTTGACATTTGCAAAAATGTTCATGTAATATGATTCAGACATTACTGTTTGGAGAAAATGGTTCTAAGAATGGAGTGGTTCCGCATCTATCCTATTCTGACTTTGATTGTTTTCTTGAGGAAACAGCTATGGAAATAGAAACCTAACCTCTAGACTGGATTTGGGGTCATATGGAGCAGCCAGGTGTACTCTCAAGGAAAAAGGGAGCTGACAGCTGGAGCATTCTGCTTCAGAAATTCCCAGCCGCGTTAATGAGGAGGTCAGCCTCACACCTGCCACAAGGCAGCAGCTTCCTCCCACCAGGTGCACTGTCCACAGGGCCTGGAGAAACATCTTTGATAAAATTCAAAGAGCCTTAAGAATTATCATTTTTAAAAAGAGTAGCTGTTCAAAAATTTTCACGTTCCTAAGACCTATTGTGGGAGCTTATTAAAAACACATACTGTAATCCCCTGCACTTTTTATTCAGATAGTTCTGGGTGCTCCTGGGGGGTGGTCCACAATTTCAATAATCTGCTAGGTGATTTTGGAAGAGTGAACTCCAACAATTAAACTTACAGAAATGCTAAATGAAGAAAAGATGGAGAGGAAGAAGCGGAAGTGACCTGCTTTCCTTCCTCCCACAGATACGGATTGAACCAGGCATTTTGCTACATAAGAGAGACTCCATGATATATTCCTTTTCTCTGCATAACATTATTACAAGCAGTGATTTAAAATTTTTAAAAATTCTATCTCAGTTCTGGAGTCCAGAAGCCCAAAATGAGAGTTTTCAGAGGGTTCGTTTTTTTTCAGGAAACTCTGAGGTAAGAACTGTTTCTTGCCTTTCTCCTACCTTCTGGTACCTGCTAGAAACCCACGGTTTTCATTGCCTTGGTGATACTCCCATTTTTACATCACTTTCTGCTCTGTGTCTCAGTGTGTCCTTTTCTAAAGACACACTCATCAGGTTTAGGACCTACACTTATTAGTATAATCACCTCTTCTTGCCCTAAATATATTTACAAAAATCCCTATTTCCAGACGTAATCACTTTGTGAGGTTCTGGGTGGAAGTGGAATTTGGGGGCAGATCATTATTTAACCTATTAAAAATAGTGAGCAAAAATAGTGCTGGCCCTTGCCTTCATAGAGCTTGTAGTCCAATCGAGAAAATGGATATTACTCAAATAATCTCACAAAGAATTATAAAATTTCAACTAAGAAGTGCTATGAATCAGAGTTAGATGATGCTAAGAACATAACCATATGTAAGGCATCAAGCAAGAGCTATTTTATTTGTTACTCTAATTCACTTTTTTCCAAATATTTTAACTTACTTAGGATATCAAATGAAAAGTATGAAGTATGATCGTCTGCCTTCAGGAATGACAATTTATTGATATTGTCATTGTGATAGAGCAGCTAATAAATACTACTAGAGTGTAATATGCATTAGTATTCAGTGAGGTAGCAAATGGTTTGGTAATGTAAACAATGTAAGTGTTCAAAAGACAGTGTACAAAGAGTTGTTAGTGGAGCAGGAGGAAGAAGATTGTGGTAGGAGTAGGTATTGACTTTGTTCTTGACTCCATGTGTCACCAGCCTCATGCTTTCCTTGAGTTACCAAGATGAAGCAACTGCAGTAGGACACATAAGGGTGACGCTAGAGGGTTGGCTGACTTCTACTGAGCCCAAGTCTTTGGCATTTTAAGGCAGGCATTTCTATGCCTGCAGCACTGCTCTCAGTAACACTCTGGTGACGCTTACAGGTACTGGATCTTAGGTGTTCGATCCTCCTTGGACTGTGAGCAGGGCTAAAATAATATCTCATGCTTAATAATCATTTCTTGCTGAATTAGTTAAGTAAAACAAGCCTGCTTAAGCAAAATGTTCCTCCTTCAGCAATAAAAAAAAAAAAATTAAAAAGTAACAAAAAAAAAAAAAAAAGAAAGAAAGAAAGGACTTGATTTGGGTAATGAAAAAAATCCAGCTTCCAGCATTCCCCTGTTTCTTAAGGACATTTGTATTTGATATATTCATACCCACTGATTTACCCTCACTCATTTATTGAGCATCCAGTATGTCCCAGACACTTGCCTAATGCTTTACATCTACCATCCTACACATACCCTGAGAAGTAGGACTATCCTCATTCTACAAAAAGGTCATTCTGGAATTGTAGGACAAACCCTTCAGACTTCCAAATCCCTGCTAAGACCACCAGGCCTCTGTCTCTGAGAAACAGGCAATGCTCAATTTATTTCATGGCCATAACTCTGTGCAGTTTGGACATGGTACAGTAGTTGTGCCCCAAAACATCACATAAACTTATCTACTGTTTCAACTACACATGAAAACCATTTTGCTTCCTCTTCTATAACCAAATTCCCTTTGTGCATCCTGACTCTCCCCCTTTGGCTTGTCTTCTAGGGTTTTAAGCTTTATTCTTGCCTCATTAAGAAGCCTCTTTCAGCCCAAGAGGGTAGTCCTGGGACAGCTCTGCCTCAGTCCTCTTCTGATCTTTAAGTGGGATTTTGTACTGCGGGCTGCAGACAACTTGGTGATGAATATGGGTGGATCTGAATGCAGGGCACTGGGAACCTGTAAGGAATTGTTTCATAAAAGAGATTTAGGGGCACAAGAGCAGACCACATATGTTGAAAACATTCAATAACTCAAAGACAACAAAAGTACCATTTTGATCGCTGCTTTTAGAAACAACAGCCTTGGTTACCCATGAATTGCTTTTCAGTGAACCAGACTGACCAATGTTTTGCCTGAATATCCCACAGTAAGCCTGCCTATTGAGCATTTTAGCAGGGAAAACTGCCTCCGAAACTAAAGTGACAATGGCTTTCCTGCTCAGTTTAATGCAGTCTGATATTGTTACACTAATGTGGGCTCTGTTAATACTGAGGAGACTTTAGAGAATGCTAAGATGTGTGTGAGCTGCATTCTATAAACCAAATAATAGTATTTGCCAGAGTGAAGAAACTATCAATCTATTTGACAACTAACCAAACTTAAGCATATCGTGGATTCAGGAAAGACCAGTAATGGGATGTAGATTTTCAGAAGGAAAATAGATGCAATATTGGAACATCAGTAGTTACCTACCAATCATGTCAGAAAATTAACACTTCTCTAACAAAATTATAGAGTCAGTATGTCTCCTTAACTTCACAAGGAAAGAGAATCCCAACTAGCCAATTCCAGAATTATTTTCTCATTATAAAAAGAAATGTCCTCATTTAGAAGATAGATTCAGGACCTCCATCATTTCATACCTATTAAGTCACCTATCCACTTTTTCATTAAATACATACTTTAGAGTAGACATTGTGAAAAAGAAATTCACTTATAACTTTGTGTTTAAAAATGTATGGTTACTGGTCATCTGTTTATCACTGACTGAAACTCTTCAGAAATCATCATACCTACTGTGGGAGATCTGCAAATTATTTTTAACCACAACAAAATATAATGATGAGGGAAGTTGAACTGTTTCATTTAAGTATACATGAAAATGAATATCTCAGAATTTTGATACACTTTTCTTTCATATTTGGAGCAAATTTTTTTATTTAGTCATTTTAATAAGACCTTTAATAATGTCCTAGCCCCAAGCATGCTGTCTGTTGTCATAAGAGATGGGAGAGCCTTGGATATGTACCCTGGCTTCTCTTAGCTTGGGGAGGTAGTCATTAGGATTTTCTAATAAATAGATTCACTCCTATTCAATGTTTTCCAAATAAACTTTGGATTACATTACCATTCAAAAACTTTTTTTTTTTAGACAGGGTTTCACTATGTAGTGCAGGCTGGCCTTGAACTCACTATGTAGCCCAAGTTAGCCTCAAACTCACAGTAACCCTCCTGTAAAGTCTCTCCAGTGTTAGGATTGCAGGCATACACCACCTCACTTGGCCTCAAAAACTGTCCAACACAAAGAAACTGTGAACAAATCCAATACTGTATATAATAAACGTGCCCATGGAAATAATTACAATCTACAATTTACTGAATGATAACTACATGTCAGGCATAGTTATATACTTTCCCTCTCACTCTCTCAATTATTATGAAAATAACTGGTCAAGGGAAAAGGGAAGAAAAGGCAGAAGAGGAAGAGATAAAAAAATATAAAAATGTAGGGGAAGGTTGAGTGTAACTGCTCAGCACTGAGTTTCCAGAGATTCTAAATTCTACTCTAAGATCCTCCTCTACTTATTTGCAATATGACCTCAGGAAACTTAATGTCTGAACTTTATTTTTATCATCCATAATCAGACCTAAAACAGCATCCATTTCAGACAACCTTTGTGAAAATTAAAGGATCTACATACTAAGAACAGAGCCTGAAAAAATAATGAATACACAACAAATATTAGTTATAATAATGTAATCTGCTTGAAAAATTAACCAAAGATTGGATCTCCATTGAGTCTTAGTACTGAACAACATTCCTAGGTCTGGTGGAATTTCAAAGTAGATCAGAAAGTTTGTTTAGGATGTTGTGACGTAAAGCAATCTATAGAAAGTAAAATTTTGAGAAGTTTAGAATTTGAGCAGTCTGGATTTTCCATCACTCTAATATTTCATTTTGTTTTTGTGACTTTGAAGTGAAAACGTTTTAGGACATCTTTTTCTGGTTCTTTAAAATTACAAAACATTAAACAAAGGAGAGAAAACACCGTCCATGTCTTAGACATTCTGGAGGTTGCAGCATCTTCAAAGTTTCTAAATTTTGGGCCAGTTGCTTTTCCATCTCCCAATTCTGAACAGATTTTCAGCCCAGAATTACAACATTCCTTTCATGTCCTTCATTAAAGGATTTTTGCATGATAGCAACTCCAGCTTCATTTCTCTTTTTCTCTTTTGGCCAGTATCTTATCTGGCAGCTTTGTCAGTTAAATATTCATTGGTCAAATTAGAATTCAGCCAAATGCCTTCCTATTTAAAATGGCTGGGTGAATATAGTGATCATTTGTCAGTGTCCCCTTCTGAATGGTTAGTGAGATAGACCTGCACACATTATTTGAGACAGAAAATGAATAGTTTCAGTCGCTATGGTTACAGCTAGTGTAGGGGGTAGTTGTTTACAAGTTATCTTTGTTTTTAGACTCTGCCTGAGTACATGGTGTACATTTACATATGCATTCCCAGACATGCTTATGGGTTGAGGGCCCAGACATTTTAGCAAGTACCCATTTCAAATCTTCTGTCCTTATGTCACAATTAACCCCACTATTGACATCAAGTTATTTATTATGATTTTCTAGTCAGAGCAAAGAGTTCAGATATATCACAAGAGACATCACAGACAGGTCCCAACTACTATCTCAAAACTAGGTCTCAAAATTCAAAAATGTGTGTCTGTGTTAAAAATGTACTTCTTGATGTCCCAGTTCATTTCCTTGTTATTAAAACACATCTGCTTAAATGACAAACTAACCCCCAAACAGATTAGGTAAGTTTTCACGGTGCTAGAGTCCCTTACTTTTTGTTAGCATGTGTATGCCGTACATAATGATTTCATTCATCATGGGGGTTGGTACATGGACATGACACATCTTAATTCCTTGTATATCCCCTCCTCCTCCCTATCTGCACCTCTCCATCCATCTCTCAGTCCCCTTCCCTTTAGGAGAAGATCTGTCTCCCTGTTTCTTCCCTGCTCTAGGAAGAGTTCCTAACTGCGAATAACAAAAACAGAGTCTGGTCAGTTAAGAAAAAAAAAAAAAAAAAACTCATTGAAATATAGGTAACTGCCCCAGACTCACTGGGAGGGCTAGAAAACCAGAAACCACACTCTACATTAGTCATCAGCCACAACCACTACTTCTTATACCTCTCCCTTTTGAGCACTAGGAGCTCAACTTTATTGTAACTCCCATGATACTTCAGTGCCAAAATCTTGCCCAAATAGCCAACCTTATAATCAAGGGTATCACATAGCTGATGCCACCTTTGCCAGGAAATGGATTCTTCCGATCATGCTGATCTCTTCTAATTTTGCGTCTTATGTGGGCATGGCTGATGAGGAGGTTCATATCACATTACTGCATTTTAACTGGGAGGAAACTTGAAAAAGGAGATCCTGGCTTTTATTTGGAGAAGGCAGAGCTTGAAAGAAAGAAAGAAAGAAAGAAAGAAAGTAATACTTCAAACGATGCAGCAAAGAAGAAACACAGAAGTGAACAGTATAAGTGCATCTGAAAAAATGCATCTGATATGCATGTAGTTATCTTTTACTTAAAATAGCCTAATTTTAGTTGATTCAATTAAATCAACCAGTTCGTCTAAACAAGGACGAAATCCCACACCTCTCTAAGGATATCTCTTTTTGCCTGCTATGTCCATCTTCTCTCAAATTCTCTGTCTTGTACCTAAAGCACATCATGAACATTACTTTTTCTGAAAGATTACCTTCCACTGCATGTAAAAATGCAGTTTTTTTTTTCTCGTCTGAAAGATAGAAAACCCAAATCCAAATTCAATGCTTTTCCATATTTTCCATCTTATCTGCACTTCTCCTTCCAGATATTCAGCCACAAACTTCCAGAGTCCTCCATATTTCTGGTTTTCATTCATCTCTTTCATTCTCTGTCTAATTCACTCCAATCGTACTTTGGTCTTTATACTATGTGGGAGTTGTCTTGTCAAATACATAAATAACACTTTGCTTTGCTAAATTCAATTGATGAACAGTTCCTAGTCCTTGTTATACTTGAACTGCTAGAAGTATTTAGCAAGTCACTTCCTCTTCCTTAAACATATTTATAGGGGCTTCCAGTTCCTCACATTTTTCTGGGTTCCTCAGGTTTCTTTGTCTACATACTCCCATTCAGCCCTGTGGTGTAAGTTTTCATAAAAGCCATCTTCACACTAAAGGCTTCAAATTTACAGCTCCACAATGGTCTCTCCTGAATGCAAGCCTCATATGTACATCGATCTGAAGATACCCTTTTTAGAAATCTAATGTTCAAATATACATGAAGAAAAAAGAAATTCTTGTTTGCTACCTTCTACACTTCCTCTTTCAACATCTTCAAACATTGAATCAATTGCTCATTTCAAAAACACTAGAATCATTATTGACTTCTCTATTTTTTTACTCTCTGTAATCAACTATTGATTGTTAATACCATCGATAGATACTTAGAATCTACTGCCACTACAGTCTGAAACATCATCTCCAATCACACGGATTACTGCAAAAATCTCTCCTCTTTCTGCCCCCAACCTTGTGTTGCTACAGTCTGCTTTCTACACAGCAGTGAGAGTAACCTCTTGATTGTATTATTGCCAAATCCTCATCATATTTGGAATAATCACAAAGACCTTGTCCTTGGGAATAAAATAGATGGTGTAGGGTTGTTTTGTTTCACTTTGTTTTGTTTTTTACCATTTCTTCTATCACACTCATTTTCCTGTAGTTTCTGTAACTTAAAGATAAGGGAGAGAAAGTTACAGATAAAAATAAATAACAGTGAGAATAGAATTAAGAAAATACTAAAATTAGCGATGAAAATCAAGGTAGAAGAAATAACAAAGAATTAGTAGTGTAGTTATCTATCTAATTCTCTGTTAGTTCATTAGAAAGAATAGTTTGTGTTGTCATTGTTTGATTGATTTTTTTATACCTAGATTTCATAACTTGGACAACTACTTCTAAGATAACAATATGTAATATATTAACTAGTATCGATTTTTTACTTTTTTGGAGATTCTGTATTACTTCTACCTTTTTTTTCTGTTTTGCTTTCTTAATAGAAAAAAATCACAGAGGTGATCATGAAGAAGTTGATATTTGAGCAGTGCCTTTAGAATAGATATACTATTGAAAACTAAAGGTGAGAAAATGATAGCATGTTTGGAGATGACACACTAAGGCAGAGAAACTAAGCACCCATTCTGTTCTCATGCAAGTATTAAAAAATGAATGTCGAGCAGGCAGCATATGTACACCTAGGACACATCTTGTGGGGTTGTGGGGATCAATGGTGTCCTTAATGCAAATAAATTGTCATAGGGAGCAGTGAAGGGGGTGACAGCAGCGTTCTTTAACAAGTACACTTTTCAATGTCAATGCATAGATAGTCTGTCCCCTTTCTCTTCAAACTTTCTCCTTCTGCATACCATATCCAATACCCAATGAAACAAATCAATTCTTGGGTGGTTATATTAATGAATATTCACCTTAATATATGTTAAATATAATGTAGCACTAGGACACACATAATTTTAGTATTATTAAGAAATAAGATTCTTTGCCATGCTCTCAGTTGGGTTGCTTACTTCAGAATATTAGACCTAAATTAGGAGCAAAGATACAGAAAGCAGAGAAAATGACTTACCTCTCTGCAAGCACTCTTCACCAAGGCTACCTGCCGACCATCTTTAGAGCCTTGATGACCCCTCAGTCTCCTTACTGAGTTATCATCATGTTTCCTTTGTGGGATCTGTAATATTACCCCACAATGTGTATTTTGGTAAAGAGAATATTTGAAACAATGGAAAAACATCAGATGAATTTGGATTTATGAGTCTCAGTTATAAAACCTGGAATTATAGAATATGTCTTACTCTAAACACAGATGCACACACACATACACGCGGCAGAGAGATAGAGAGACAGATACACAGACAGACAAACAAATAGAGACAGAGACAGAGACAGAGAGACAGATTTTGGTTATATTAGTGTGTTTTACAGAATTTCTAAAATATTCACTCAGTTTTTAAAGGATCAGTAGATATTTGCCTATCATAAGAGTGAATACTATACCTAAATAAAATTTAGGAAAACATTCCATAACACATCATATACAGAAGAAAGTAATTGTTTTTTATTTAGTGCTCACTTTGTTCACACACAAGACTGAACATGTTATATAAGCAAGTCTAAATATCTCTTCATCACCAATTATCAAAACGATGCTCAAACTATGATTTGTCACCAACTAATTCAACTAGAGAGAACTGGACAAAACAGCTGAGCATGGAGCTCAGTGGAGACACTGTGCTTCTGGTGCCTTACAGCCCATCAATATGTTACCCAACTCAGGCCAGCACTAGGAGAGCAGCCCCAACCCTAAGTGATCAAAACTGCCTTATCCATGTTCATGGTGGTGAATAGGAGAGGCACTGGTAGAAGATCTGAGGAGAAGTGTGAGAAGCTCTGCCATCCAAACTATCTGAAGGGGGAAGAAGGAAAGTCTCCCAAAGGTCCCATCCCCTTTCTTGTTTTGGGCAAGTCTGTGTAAGGGGGTGCAGGGAGGCTGTAGGATTCATGGGGCCCAGCATAACATACAGCATTTTACTTTTCCTGGATCTATGGGAAGATTTTATAAGGGGGAGGATTTCCTACATCATTTAAGGAGGAAAAAAAAGCCAACTTGGTGCTGGTGATAAATTTTTTGATACATTCCTAAAAATTATTTTAGAATCTCATATTTCTCTTCCAAAAATGAGAGGGTTAGAGATGGGAATAGTCCTTGATTTATTTCACTGTACTATCTATCATAAAATGCCTCTTCTCTACTTCATATAGAGGAGATTTGCCTGGTTGGAAATGTCTACCTAACTAACTTGCTAGGATTTTAAAGATTTTCCATGCAGCAATATGGAAAAGAAGGAAAAGTATTACCTCATGTTAAATCAACAAATATTTTTTCTTAAATGATAAGGGTAGAATTAGCATAACTCCTATTTAAATTATGATTCTGGTTCTCTCTCTTGATATCCTTGCTATATGTTTGTAACTTTGTTTCTGGACTAAGACATTGTAGCATGTATCAGAAGTGGGTAAAATCCCCTTTTCCACTGTGTCCATGTTGGACAATATTGATGGCTGTGCTCTTTGTCCCCAGTGGAAGCCTCTTCATAACTGTCAATGAAACAATCTTTTCCTTCCCAAGCAGGATGTGATACTGTGAACCTGCCCTGTGCTTATTAATACTTAATAAGACCTTCTCTTTCTTCATCAAGGACAGCTCAGGGGACCATTAACAAGACTTTGTAATGGAGAATGAAATTAACCTTTCGTAGAGAAACTCACAGGTCTATTAGATAATTCATTATGCAAGGACTAGTTGGTATCTATAATATCTTTGGCAAACAAAGTGGTTTAATTCAATATTTGAGGTGTTAACACAATTTTTCACAGTTGTAGTTTAACTGAACCTGTCCTGTCCCTGATGATACCTGGACAAGAATACCAGAGAGTCTACAAACTGGTCCATAATAACTAGTCTCAATGTACAAGCCAAATTCATGGCTACTAAATTACTTAGTTAACAAATTAGGTGCCAAGGGGAAATGTATAGGTGAACTGTGTCCACCAGGCATGTCCTTACTGTCTCATGGTAGCCTTAATGAGAAACTCCAATGCCATAAATGGGTTGTCTCTTATCAGGCACTAAAATATATGGACCATACATTCCTGTTAAAATATCCAATAATGTGGGAGAAAGTGTAAACTTTTCCCAAAGTCTTAGTAGACTTGCAGAAGCTTAAATCCTATCACTGGGTATGACCAAAAAAAAAAAAAAATACCTTTTCTGATTAGCTAATTAAGTCATGATTCTGATTAGTCCTGAGAAGATGTAAGAAAAGAAAGAAAACTAGCAGATATCAAATTTCTAATTTAGACTGGAATATTACAGAGATATCTTACTTGGTAAGCTCTGTAATCTAACAAGTTGCATACTATCATATCAGTCTTATAGATGGAGGAACTGAAAAGGCTCAGAGAGGTAGAATGAGTTGTTGAAATTCACACCTTAAAAATTAGAGGTGAGAGCAAGCAGAGATACACACAGTCCTGTCTTTCCAATCCTCTTAGACTTGATATTCAAGAGAATCTAAACACAGATAAAAGTTTAAAACTGTTTAGCATAAACAGATGCTCTTATCTATTTAGGAAAGGAGGATTCACAAGAAGTTGACTGTTCCCGGCAGAGCTGAAAATTTGACTTGGTATACCTTGAAATTAATCCTACTCTACAAAGCAAACATAAAATCTCTTTAGGTTTTTCACTTTCAAAAAGAAACATAGATCTTTAACCATGATAGGCATAAGAAATGAATATTAGGTCATTCCTTGTTTTTTTTTTTAAATTATGTTTTTGTCAAAGTAATGTATGGGCCTGGTTTAAATATTAAATAATGCTATAATTTCTATAACAAAAATAGCAGTCCCTGTCTCAAACTTTCCACTTGTGTGCTCTAGAGGAACCACTTTCATTTCTTTTTGGTTTTCTGCTCATCGCCTTTAGTCGTTGTATAGCATTGGTTTTTAAATTTTAGAATAGTATCTATTGAACATGAAGTGAATAGAGATTTAGGTTTCTAGCAGCACAGACACACACACACACACACACACTCCTACTACCCCTGAATTTAAATATTAATTTATGTAAGATTTAGTGATATGAGGAAAGGGACAGTAGTGGCCAAAATAGGTAAGTAGACTATGTATTTTAATGATAGAGACAGTCACAAAGAAAGGAATATAGATGTACACTTTCAAGTAGATAACATAACAGGTATAGCTTTCTTTTAAAGCATAGCAAAGGGCTAGAGAATGGTAAATGAGAAGTGTTGGTTTGAATAAGATTTTTTTTTTTTTTTTGAGACAGAGTCTCAGTCTGTAGTTCAGGCAGGCTGGCCTTGCACTGGCTACATAACTCAGCCTGGCTTCAGACTCCCAGCAAACCTCCACCTCAGCCTCCCAAGGCCTGGGATTACAGGCATATGCCACCATACCAGGCCAAGAATTTTATTTAAATTAAAGTTCAGTGTTTACATTATTCTGACTATAGATTTATCTTACACTGAACCATATGTATTGTGATTACATTTTTTTTCTTGAAAATTTTCTGTTTTCCCCAGAATTAATCATTGCTTTGGCAAGAGAGTTGGGTGGGGCATTGTTTTGCTTCTGTTTCCATAACTAAATCACCAGCAGTCTCTGCCAGGGTATAAAACGCTCCTCACTGGGACTGAAGAAGAAAAGAAACCATCCGCATCCTGCCTTGCACACTTCGCCTCCTGCTCACGCCAGGCCTGTTACCTGGCACGTCTCCTCCACCGTCATCTGGAGAATCGGCTGCTCCTCCTGAGCGCCAAGTCCCCTTGTGATAGGACACATCTCTCCCAGCAGTTTCCTAGGAAAAGGTACATGGGTGAAACATTTAAAAAATATTTTGCCTGAGAACATTTCTATTTACTCTCACAGCTGAGAATTAATTCGTGTGAGTGGAGTATCTTAAATTGAGAAAATATTCTCCTTTGGAATTTGGAAAACATTGCTCTGTTATCTTCCAGCTTCCAATGTTGCACTTCAGAAGTCAAATGCCATTTTGAATTTCTTATCTTTTCTATGCAAACTGGTATTTTTTTTTTTCTTCACTCAGACTTTTTAGGTGGTTTGCTTATCCCTGGTGCTGCAATTTTGGAAGAGGCTGCCTTGGAGTATCTCTGTCATTTCTAGGTATGAGGTATCCAACACTGAAATCCATGACCCTTGGTACTGTGGTGTTTTCATCGTACCACTTATAACCATGTCTCCACATTTTTCTTTTCCTCTCTTTCTAGAAAGTTTATTAGTCAGTTGTGGGATTTCCTGACTTCATTCCTTAAATTCATTCTTGTTTCTCTCCTTTTGTTCTCCCTTGTTCATTTTCCTTTTGAGAAATTTCCTCAGACTTACATTTCAAATTGTATGATGAATTTTCCCATCTTTTTAAGTAAAATATGTCAATTTTACAGCAAGATTGAAATTCTTTTTCAACAAATACCCTATCATTTGAATTTGAAAATTGCCAATATTAATTATTAATTTTCAATATCTTTTTATAGTTCTCTGGTTATTTCTACATGTTGTGTCCTGACATTATTTCATGGATATGACATTTTCTCTTGTTTCTCTAAGGAAATATATTGAGATTTTCTTCTACTCTCCATTTTTGTTTTCTCAAAGCAACTTGTGTTTCTCTCCTTGCTTTTTTCTTTCTCTGTAGTGTTAGGCTCTTTCTTCAGGTATCTGGTGGTCCGTGGCTGTGTTTGTGCACAGACTTTTGCACAAATTTGAACAAATCGCATAAATCTGGCATTTTGTTTTCCTTTATTTTGGGAAACAATCTGAAATGAACAACAAAAAATAGAAAATATTGAAGCTTCCATTTTTGGAAGGTGAATCCAAAATACTTTCAAAGGCAGGCAAAAATATCTAAGTTTACATGTAAGTCCCTTATGACTAAGTAGGAAAAAAAAAAAAAAAGGCTGAGGAGAAACCTAAATGATAACAGCACCCATCAAAACAAGTTTCAGAAACTGACCACCATAATATTTCCTTATGGCAAGTAGAATACACCAAGGGGCCAAAGTTGGGAGCTCTGAAATTTGAGTGTGCAAGGTGCGAACAGGAGCCTCTGTCTTGTACCCACATTTTAGAAAGATGACAAGGAAGCAAGCCTACCTGCTGTCAGAGAAAAATCCTGTTTAACAAAAATCAGACTATCTTTATGAGAAGGGAAAGATGGAGAATCTTTTACTGTAAGAGTTTGCTAGCTGGGGAGACGTCATGGTTCTTCCATAGTCCTTCACAGTACTGATCTCAGAGAGCTATCTCACACAAAGGTATACAAAGCACCCCCACACCCACCCACACACAGAGATATTCTAAAATTTACAGAGAAATGAAGAAGAGCAAAAATTGTTAATAGATTAAAAAAGAATAGTCCCCCAAAGTGTTGCCATGAGGAAGCTGGGAAAATCAAATGTCCTGGACCAGACTGAGACAGCAATCCTGGCTACATTCGTTTCTGTGATTCCAATTTCTTTTCAGAGGAACTGTCCACTGGGAGTCAGCATGGAATGAGGAATAGTAACAAACTCTTTGAGTCACAGATGTAGAGCCACTACCACCAGTCAGCTTAACAGTATGAAAACTGACATTTTCTTGTGTCTCATTTTCTTGTGTCTTATTTCTCAATTACTTTGGACTCTGAAGGACAAAAAGGTGGTTGTTTATTGTAAGAAAATAAAAAATAAAAAATAACATGATCATACTGGCAGGGTTTACCAATGATGAGTATCCTTGCTCCCATATGAGCAGGGCTGAACATTGTGTTACATGATATTACTGCTCTAGTTGGCCTCTTGTTCTGAGACCCTGTTTGTACCTTTTGGTTCCCTTTGGGTACACAAGTTAAGTGGAGGTAGGGCAGGAGATTGGTAACCTCTGCCACCTTGACCCTTTAAACAGATCAAGGTGAGACAAAGGCAGGAGGTTAAGGAGAATAGGGACTGTGTACTATTGATCTTTTTGCTCACTGGACTCAGATATGTACATGCATCTTTCATTCTTTAAAAGCTCAGTCCTAATACTGGTCAATTCCATTAGTTCTTGAGTATGAGTTTAGGAGAACTTGGATTAGAAGCATTTATTAATTTATATTTCAATAGTCGGCTCATGAACCACTATTGTAGGAAAAAGAAGGAAAATACTTTTGGAAATACTTTAGTATTTGGAGTAATAAAGTACCAACATCATTTGTGATAAATTAAAACATTTGTTTTATTTTGAGTTCCTTATAATTGGAATATTGTACTCTCTTTAATTTTTTAAGTGAATGTGGCCTGGAGAACTCTTAATCCAATGAGGCTATTTTTCCTTCTCTGATTTATTTTCTGTAGCTAAATGACTGAGCCAGTTTTAATAGCTTGATAGTTCTGTTTCTGAAAATAAGGAGTGTTATGGTTTGTGTCTAGATGTTCCCCCAGACCTCATCAGTAATGTGGCAGTGGGCCTTTTGAAGGTGCTGAGTCTAGCATTTGTGCTTGGTTTGTTGTTTAGCACTGAGACTGGTAATGTAAGTGCTGCACCCACCCAGGGGTGAGTATCTATCATACAGTATAAGGAAGGGAAGGAGGCATGCTTTTCCCTTTTTGCCCCTTTTGCCCTTTGTACTCTTGTTGCTTGCAGCCACCATGAACGGTTGCCCAATAGCCATGCCACCCTGCCTTGAAGCCAGCTGATTATGGACTGAAACCTCCAAAAACTGTAAGCTAAATAAACATTTCCTTCCTTCATTTTGAGCATCAAGTATTTTGTGTCAGCAACAAGAGAAAAGTAACCAACACAAGGAGAGAAAAAGTAGTGCTGTGATTTACACATTCCAGAACCATGGAAGTGACTTAGTGTGAGTCAACATTTCTGAGTCAAGAATCCACGTCTGAATCTCACAAGTCAGACCCAAGGCCAGGGGTGGCAAAACTAAGACATGTGTGTTGCACCCAGATGTTAGTCATCATTGAAAGCTCTAAAAGTTTTGCCATGACTACGTAAGCTATTAATATTATGACTAAAGTAAAGGTTCTTTAAGCCCTTCCAACTTTGATGGTTAATTTCCATTCAAATAGGGACTCTTGAGACCCATTTTGTAGCTGATGACCCCTGAAGTTATCAGGAGTGATGGTTAGCCATTATAAGCCTTTTGTCTTAGGCAGAGGGAGATTATATTTTAGTGCTGAAAGATTTTTATTTTAGTTTAAAAAAACACCAGTACTGGAAAACAGGAGAACCGTTTTTAATAAACTGTGTTACCTGATTGATTAACTTCTCTGGCCTATAGAGTGAGGGTATTAGTAGATGGTCATGACCTCTGAATTTTAGTTCTATGCATCTTATTCTTCATTATACATCTTGTATATTGCTCATGATCCCTCTGTTTGTGATTCTGTAAATTCATCAACATGGCAAAGGTACGAAGTCTCTTCCCTCAGACTGCTTCAAAGCTCAGGGGTGTCAAAGGACATCTAAGAATATGGCCTCACTGCCTAGTGCAAGCACGCAGCAGGATCATTATGTAAGCATGACTTAACTGTGGACAAACTTGCATGTGCTGGTATTAGTACTACACAAGAATGTAAATATGTGATAACAACCCATATAAGAGTTATACAATAAAGACACAGGGGGATCTCCCTCTGGTTCTCTGCTCTGTTCCATGCTGACTGCTGTTGGTGATGTCTTGCACATGTGAGTTCTTTCACTGAGGGACATCATCCATGAAAATCTCCCTTGGGCCCCCCAGGTAGGCCAACAACTTAGTCAGCAAGACATTGAGGTGAGTGGTTCTGTGGCTGCTGTGGAAACAGAGCCCAAAAGTGAGGGAGGGCCCTGGGAAGTGGCTGATAAGCAACCCCCAGCCTCACCATAGATACCTGTAACCACCTTCTTGGCAGGTTGGAAGACACCAGAGCACTGAGAGACTATCTATTTGGAGTCCAGGGATGTCTTGCAAGTCTTAGAAGAGATAGATAGACAAATCTCACTCCTTTGCCATGACCTGACAGGGCTAGTAGCTTGACTATTATTCACTCTCTTCCATTATGTAAATCAAGGATTGGGTGGCCTTGTCCAGAAAGCTGCAACGGCTGGCTGCTGCAGAGCTCATGTTGCAAGATGTGAAAAGCACTGCTTCCTCCAGAAGTGTGTCTAGAACCGTAAGTCCTCATGTCCCAGAAAATCCCTGGAAAAATACCCTGATTTTGCATGCTGGCTATTCTTCAGAAAGTAGAGGTAGAGGAACCTCTGTCCCAGGGAGGAGGACTGCAAGGACCCCTCATCTCTAACCAGCACACAATGTAAACAACATATATAGCCATGGAGCTGTGGGAGCTGGCAAAGCAATTAGACCAAAAGGTGGGTGAAATAGTGCCCATGCTGCTGCTATGGCTGTGGGGTGATGGGATTGATAACATGCATTTAAGCCTATAGCAGGGATGTATTAAATAGCTAGCATCTCCTCGATATGAAAGATTCTGTAGGATGTGCAGAGGTCAGCCCTCAGAAGCAGATAAAAAGACTGTGATAAGTTGGTTGATGGCAATGGCTCACCTGGTTTTAGAGAGTCCAGGTGAAGTGCCAGATGAAGTCACAACCCACCTAGACTTGATACCTGTGCTATGAGAAATGTACATGCAGCAAGTGATATTTGCACTGAAGCCCAGAGGAGGAATTGCTGATGACATGCATGAAGAACATGATCCTGGTGAATGAGCCAACTGGCACATTTAGGTGAGAGGCAGCCCTTCTAACCCCCTTTTCAGATCATCTGATCCAAAATGCTATGGACACCTTGGCCAGGCTGTGAGATGCAGAAATGAAGTGTCAAGGCAGGGTGAAATCTGTAAAAACTATACCGGCAAAGAAAAAAGTAGGAAAACTCTAGGCAAACAGGGCCATTCCAGCAAGGACAAGCTGTGGGATCACTGGCAGTTGGTTGGTGTCAGATATTGACAGATCTTTTGGCTGGTGGCTTAGCCACAGATAAGTTAGATGGATAGGCTTCGGATATGTTGCTGACTCTATGATGGCAGATATGCTTTGAGCTGCAATACTGGATGATAGGCCAGGGCCAAAAGGCCAAAACAGCCCCAGTGAAGCTGGAAGAAGTGACAGTGGGCTCCTTTTAACCCAATTAGGAAGCAGGCTTTGGTACTGGGGTCATGGGGGTCCCTGGAGACCAGAGGCCACATGTGGAATTGACTGTTTACTGGTCCCCAAAAATGTGCAGTGTGTAGTAGCACTGGTGGATACCAGAGCCAAGTTAATGCTAATATATGGCAACAGACGTCATTTTAAAGCACCTACGGCATGCATAGAAGGGTATAGAGGTCACTACAACACAGTCTGAAAGACCCAGGTGACTGGGTAATGGATGCTTGCCCTAATACTCATATGATGTTTGTATCCCCAGTTGCTGAATTCATACTGAGGGTGGACCTACTGACTGGTGCTCAGCTAGACAGCATGAAGGATTATGGTTGCAAATTTGCATGATAAAAACCATAGTCTGAGGACATTCACACCACATGCTGTTGACACTCTCAAATGTCATGTGTGTTGTGTACCTGACACAGTACAGGCTGCCTGGAGGTCATGATGCAATGGGAAAGACTGTTGAAATAGGAGAAATCAGGGGTGATATGCCCTACACAGGACCCTTCCGAACAGCTTGTGCAAGAGTCAGGTGTGTTGTGGTGAATGACTAAAGCATTACTCTGATGCTGCAGTCAGGACCAACTTGCCTTCACCCAGGATGGAGGCAATGGATCTTCCAGATGTTGCTGCAAGACTGTTCGCATAACCCAACTTTGTCAAAACCTGGTGGCCTAGGATCTGGCCACCTGGGTCAAGCCACACTATGTGTCATTGTTTTGTATTGTTTGTATTGTATTAACCTCTGATTGCCTTACAGATTTAAAACCATGAACATCTGAAGGAAACTTTGCTGACATGGGGGTGGGCCATAGACAAAGACAAGTTCCAGGGAACTGACTTGTCTGTCAAGTTCTTGGGTGTCGTATGGTTGGGTAAAACCAGACTCATGACAGTAAGCCAATTATAGGCATGTGGGCTTGCTACATTTTTGGTAGACGTATCACACCTAGCTACCCTTGCTGTGTCCTTTATACTGGATGTACAATACAGGGATGAACAGATACAGCAGAAGCTGCTTGCTGGATAGACACAGTGGAGGCTGCTTTTCAGAATTCAAGGAGGGATGTTACATGGGTAAATGCTATGAGTCACGGACCCTACCATACCATTTATGCTAACCATTAGTGTTGACGATGATGGACATGGCTGAGGCCTATGGCAAAAACAGGGAAAGCAGAAGTACTCTGTTGAGTTTAGTCACAGTTGCAAAAGAGAGCTGAGATATTCTCTGAGAAACCACAAGACTGTATGGTGCTGTACATGCCTGTGAGGAATCATGGAACAGACAGAGGAGTGGGTACAGACACAAACAGCCCATCCCCAAAGTGGAGTGGCACAGGCTCCCACTCTCACGTGTTGGGGGACATATCTCCAACACCAGACTTTCTTTTTTGGCTAGCCTGTTGGCCGCCAAACTGGCAACAGTTTTGGGACCCATGACATACATGGCCCGGAAACCTGTTTGGGAAGATGGTTGTTATGATTTGTGTCTGGATGTTCCTCTGAAGTCTCATGCTGTCATGGGGGGGCGCTTTTTGGTGGCGACTAAATCTAGAGGTTGTGATTGGTTCACTGTCAGTGCTGAGATTGGGGGTGTGAGTGCCACACCCACTCTAGGGTGGGTAGCCTGCGTATGATATAAGACAGGAAAAGAGGCTTTCTCCTCCCTTTGGCTTTTGTTGTGTTTGGAATCTTCTGCCACCATGAACAGCTGCCCCTCTGCAAAGTGTCTCCCTGCCAGAGAGGCAGCTGATACAAACTCAAATCTCTGCAAACTGTGAGCGAAAAAATACCTTTCAGTCCTTAAATTTGGGTATTTTGTCTCAGCAATGAGAAAGGTAACCAAGACAACAGTCAGCAGGACATGATCCTAGTACCTATGCTGAAGGGAAAGAGGGACCTCTGGCCAATGCCAGATACACTGATGAGTCTAGCCACGACCTAACCCCACAATAGATAGCAGTCACTGTCCAGCCATTATGGAAGTACTCTGGTTTGAAACCAGAACAGGCAGGTCAGGGTTGTGGGTAGAGTTGTGGGCAGTGTGATTGTTAGTGAAACATAAAAAAGACTCCCTACATGTGTACATGGAAAGTTGAACCATCTTAAGGGAGATGATGTGCTGACTGCTGGTCTGGGCAGCTCAGGAGTGACAGGACACTTTCCCCTTGTGGGGTCTTACCCATGATGAGATAGATGAGAACATGGCCAAAAAGCTGACCATGTAGGATATCATGGCTCAGGATGTGAGCCCCTCCTCTGACCTGGAAATGATTTAGCAGACACCTTGACCAAGCATTGCAATGGGTGATCACTAGGAATAATGTTTGACCAAAAATATTGACTGCTGCATATGGGATGCTGCTAGAAATAGCACTGGGCCAGGGAACAAGTACCATAGACCTTGCCCTGCAGATTGAAGCCTTGCTCAGCATATGGCCCAGGCCTTCAATATTATATATCAGGCTTTGATGTTGCTCAAGGATAAAAATTCTCAAGTGAGAAAGATGGTTTTGTATAACCACATGGCACTTGATTTGCTGACTGCAGTACTGGGAGGCTCTTGTGCCCTGTTATGTATAAAATGTTATATTTATATGCCCCTTAACTTTGAATGGGTGGGGTGTCGGCAGACTGCTTCAAAGTTCAGGACATGTGACCTCAAAGTCTAGCACAAGCACACAGTGGGATACAGTTGTGTAACCACAACTTAATAATGGACAAACACACATGGACTGGTCATAGCACTATACTAAAATGTATATATGTGATAACAACCTGTATAAGAATTATATAATATGACTGAGTATATTTGAAATTGTTTCTGCATCTTCTAATCTGCTCTATTGATCCTCTGTTCTGTTTTTTGCCAGTACCATGATATTTTTATCACAGTAGTTCTCTACGGTAACTTCAAATTAGGGATTGTAATGCCCCCTGCCTTGCATTTGTTGCCCAGAATTGCTTTTTCTATTCTAGGTCTCTTCTGACTCCAAACAAATTTTAGGATTGTTTTCTCTAATCCTGTGAGGTATGATAATGGTATTTTGATTTAAATTGAGTTAAATATGTATAATAATTTTTGGAATGTGGACATGTTCACTATGTTGGTTCTTTCTATCCATGAGGAAAGAATATCTTTCCATTTTCTGGTATCTTCTTCAATCACCTTCTTCAGGATACTGTAGTTTTCAGTATAGAGATGTTTTGCTTCCTTTGTTAGATTTATTCCTAAGTATTTCAGTTTTTCAATGCTATTGGGCCAAACACATTCACTGGAAGAAAGATAGCCTCTTTTATAAATGGTACTGGAAAAACTGAATTTCTACATGCTGAAGACTAAAACTAGACCCATGTTTATCAGCATGCACTAGACTAAAATCAAAATGGGTCAAAGATCTAAATATTAAAACAAAAACACTAAATTTGCTGGAAGAGAAAATTGGTAGAACTCTTGAAGACACATATGTAGACAGAGACTTCATGAACAAAACTAAAATTGCACAGAAAATGCTACAAAAAACCTGGAATGTCATCTTATTCAAAAGATTTTGCACATGAAAAGAAATCACCAATAGAATGAAAAGACAACCCACAGAGTCAGAAAAAATTTTAGCCAGCTGTCCCTCAGACAAAGGACTAATATCTAGAACAAATAAACAACTGAAAAAAAATCAGATCCCCTAACTTCAAAGACCCAATCCAAAAATGGGCACCTGAGATGAATACACAAATCTCAGATGAAGAAGTACAAATGAAAAATAAATATATGAAAAAATGCTCAAAATTACTGATCATCTGAGAGATTCAAACAAAAACAGTATTGAGATTCCATTTTACTCTCCAAAGAATGACTATTATCAAAAAAATCAAACAATAACAAATGTTGGCAGGGCTGTGGAGAAAAGGAAGCACTTCTCCACTGTTGGTGAGAGTGTAGACTGGTCTGATCACTGTGTAAATCAGTGTGGAGATTCCTCAAAAAGCTAAGACTAGCTGTCCCATTTGACTCAGCTATTCCCCTTCTTGGTATTTTCCCAGAATAATTGAAAGCATCATATGACTGTAATTTATGCACATCCATGTTTATGGCAGCACACTTTGTAACAGCTAAATCTTGAAACAACCCAAATACCCATCAACTGAGGAATGAATAAAAAATATATGTTTATTTATATAACAGAGTACTACACTGTCATAAAGAAGGATAAACGTGAGACATATCTAGGTAAATGGATGTACCTTGAGATCATACTCTTAAGTGAAATAAGTAGGATACTGTTAGCCCATTCAGGAGACCCAAGGGAGATTTTCATGGATGAGGTCCCAAGGTTAAAGAACACATATGTGTAAGACATCAGCAACAACGGGTAACATGGAGCAGAGCAGAGAGCCATAGTGAGAGCCACCTGCTTCTTTATTATATAATTCTTATACAGATTGTTATGTCATATTTACATTCTTATATAGTGCATGCATGTTTACCTGTGCTAAGACATGGTTATATAACTGTATCCCACTCTGTGCCTGTGCTAGATAAGTGTCTTAGTTACTTTTTACTTGTTGCCGAGACAGAATACCTGATGCCCAAAATTAGGGAAGGAAAGGTTTATTTCTTACAGTTTCTCGGGAGTTTCAGTCCATGCTTGGTTGACTCCAAGGCAGCATGGTGTGGCAGGGCTGCCGTTCATGGCAGCCACAAGCTGCAAGCATGCTGGCAAGACAGTGCGGATGGAATCACAGAAGTGCAAGAGGAAGACCCGCCTTCCCTGGGCAGGTGCAGCACTCACGTTGCCAATCGTTGCACCAGACAACAAACCAATAACAAGCACCAGACTCAGTCCAATCAAAAAGTATATGAGGACTTGGGGGGAACATAATATATCACCCAATACATTTCACCCCTGGACCCCCAAGGACTCATGTACATTCTTAATACAAAAAACATTTAGTCCATCTCCAAGAGTTGCCATAGTCCTAACAGTTTCAGCACTGTTGAAAAGTCCAAGTCCCAAATCTCCTCTGAGATCTATGGCAAACACTTAACTACTCCCTGTACAAACGAAAACAAGTTAAACACTTCCAACATATAAAGGCACAAGATAAACATTACCATTCCAGAAGTTACAAACAAGGGAATACAAAGCATTGGAACCAAAGCAAGTCCAAAATCCAGCAGGGCAAACATTAAATCCTGGAGTTCTCTGCTCCACATCTGAAGCAATCTGGTTGCAAGCTTCAAAAGGCTTAAGTGATTCCACCCCTGTGGCACTTTCAAGGGTCTTAACTTCCATAGCTTTCCTTGGACAATCCATGTTCCTTGGCTTCACCCTTACATCTTTACCTATTGCTCTCTGCAGGTGAGGTGAAAGCTTCTTTAGCCTTTTCTTGTATTTAAAACCAGTGCCACATGGATGCCAGTTGGAGCAATAGCCAGGCTTTCCTCTCTCTTGGCTGTAAGGGTTGCCTGCCTGGATCGCTGAGCTCTGTGAACCTGATTGTGAGGAACAGCTTCTCTATGCTGCCCCCATTCTGGAATCTGGCATGGCCACCTCCATTTTGGGACCTGGTGCAGCCACAACACTTTTGAAACCTCCTGTGGCCTTTGTTGCCACTCTGGGACATGATACTCTGTGGCTTTTTCCTCTGAGCAAACTCTTTCACTTTTGCCAGTTTCAGGTTGCAAAGTGTGGAGGCCCACTGCTTCCCAGAATGCCCCCAGGCCATCTTTTTATTTCTTTGTTCCTTCTCAGCAATCAAGGTCTCAGCTCCATCTTTATAGTCCACAGCTCCCTGGCCAAACTCACATTTTTAAATCACCATGCCATGCTCTTTGCTCTTGATTCCCAACATAAATCTGGCTAAGAGCCCCCACAAAAGCCAGGCCACCATTTCAATATTTGGTTGCCTGGAAATTTTTTCTGCTAAACTAATTAGTCCTTTGCCCTTAATCTCAGTCTCAGGCAAAGTCTCTGGGCATGGGCAGAATGCAGACAAACTTTCTGCCAAGCCATAACACACATCGTGTGGAGTCCAACAACCAATGCATGCCTTCTCCCCAGCAGAAACCTTCCAAGTCTGATACTTACCAGCAGGCTTTCTATTAGCCCTCTGGTCTCCTGAGCTCTGACCAGAATCTCCCATACAGAACAGCCTAAGCTTTTCTAGCTCCATGCATGTAGGTGACATCTCCGCATCTTTCCAAACTCTTCCCACAGACCATTTCTAAAGGTTCTCAAACCACATGGTCAGGAATGGTCATTGCAATGCCCCCACTCCTCTGGTACCAAATTCTGTCTTAGTTACTTTTTATTCATTGCCGAGCAGAATACCTGATGCCCAAAATTAGGGAAGGAAAGGTTTATTTCTTACAGTTTCTTGGGAGTTTCAGTCCATACTTTGTTGACTCCAAAGCAGCATGGCATGGCAGGGCTGCCATTCATGGCAGTCACAAGCCACACTCACGCAGGTGAGAGAGCACAGACGGAAGCACAGAAGTACAAGAGGAAGACCCGCCTTCCCTTACACTGTATCTCAGCTCCACCCCTCCACAGGTGCAGCACTCACATTGCCAAACCCTATTCCAGACAACAAACCAATAACAAGTGCCAGACTCAGCTCCATCAAAAGTATATGAGGACTTGGGGAGACATAGTGTATCACCCAATACAACAAGCGAGTTCTCATCCTTAGGTGTCTTTAGATGCCTGTGAGCTTTGAAGCAGTCTGAGTGGTTCCTCACAGACACGTATGTCTAAATATTGCATTGTCTCACTGGCATGAGAAACTGAAAGTGTAAATAAAAACCTAATTGTAAAAGAGATATGGTGAAATGGGAAGAAACTGCTCACAAGGAAAAGAGATCTAGGGATGGGGAGGAGGAAAGGAAGGAAGGGAAAATTAAAAATGATAAAATGGAAACAAAGCTTTGTAAATCAGGGGGTCAAAGGGCTGAAAGAAGGGGAGAGGAATAGGAGGGGAAAAAATAAAAAACAAGGTATATCATGTACAGATACAATTCACTATGATGACTGTGATCATTGCATAAATCTAAATTGTACCAAAAAACTTAATTAAATTAAAAATATACAATAAAGATGCAGGCTGCTCTCATGCTTTTGTGCTCTGCTCTGCTCCATGCTCCCTACTGTTGTTGCCAATGTCATGCAAGTGTGTGTTCTTTAACTTGGGGACCTCACTTGCAAAAATCTCCCTTTGATTCCCCCGAGTGGGTCAACAGTTCTTCACCAGAAGCTTCTACTTGGCCTCCTTTCACAGCTCCAATTATCCACCAAGACTTGTAAAGAAAAAGCCTGGAGGTGATCAGACTCTGGAGTCAAGATAGGAATAGCCTGGGGAAGGGAAGGGGTTGAGTATTAGTACTGCAGGACAAACACCAAGCATTTAATTAGGAAGGAGAGTGCGGACTTGGAAATTAATCAATGGGAGGCATGAGAGGCTTGCTGAAGGACAATGAACAGTGTAAACTGGGCAACAGAACCCAAAGTAGGGAAGGCATGAAACTAGAAGAGAACGGAGAATGGAGGAAGAGACTATAGATTACCAGGGGAAAGATGGCACCAGAGCCCGTACCAAGCACTAAACTGCCCCAGAGTGCATTGTGCTAGCGTCTAGTTTCACTTAACAACAGCAAGATGGTAAAGCTGCATTCCATGGTGCTGTTTCTTTAGAACAGAGCAAACAAATAAGGGCCATTGGCCTCAGGTGCACACATCTAGCCTATGGGATTCAGGTAACAAGTCTTCTGCAAGAATTAAGTTAGTTTAAAAATGGATAGATAGATAGATAGATACATAGATAGATAGATAGATGATAGATAGATGATAACCTGGGCTCTGCTTCTAGAAATCCTGAATTAATTGGTTCGAGGAAGGGGTGTAGGAGTCCTGTTAGCATCCCAGGTTTAAATTGTCAGCCTTGCTTATGATGCCAAGAGCACAGCAATGACCATGCCTGTCTTGCCTAGGTCACTGGGCAACAGAGGAAGAGCAGCATGTTTCCAGTGAACCTCTCAACCTCAGTCAGAGCCTAGATTCAAGAAGCATGTGTTAGAATAATGTGGGCAAAGCCACAACAAGGCACTGACTCCTTCTAAAATACAAAATCTGTAACCTGAGACATGGCTCTAACTCTGATAATCATGTGCTGATCCTACAGTTGTATGACCTCATCCCAAACCATAGGCGTAAATGTGGAGACCTTTTGCTGCTTATCCAAACGTATTCTACTAAGTGGTGCAGCTGGGATTACCACCAAAGCGGGTCTGACTCTAAAGACTGTGCTCATGTTTTTATAATAAGAAACAGCACCCCGTGAAAATTCACCCTAACTAATTCCTTTTTTGGAAAACAAACAGGATAAGCAACAGTGTTACCTAAGTCACAGCTAGGCCATCATGTGTCCATGACAATGCCAATGTCCCTGGGATTCAGAGTCAAGTCAGATATCCTCCAAGAAACCATCCATATCCCTGGAACTTTTCTCTTTGGTCAGCTCCCTGCCACACACCTGGAAGGCCTCCCAGGTGATTAAACTTGGAAGCCACTTGGTGACCATTTGTTTTCTTAATGCCCAGCCATAAGCAACAGAGTTGGTAGTTACAGATGAATTTTTCCCCTTACTGCAAATGGCTTTGATTTAATAATAACGTTTTCCAAGCCATTGGCCCATAATGAGGATTACTGCCTGTGGGTATTTAATACAGGAAAAAGAAATGGACCCACTTCACCATGCAAAGGGCGGCCACAAACCCTGCAGTAGGAGGGCTCCAGTGATGATTTTAGTACTGCACTGGGGTGGTATAAATATGCATAAACAGTTTAAGTCTTACTCTTTGGCAATACAGTCTTAAATGATACTTTTGTCAAGAACTGATTGACAGGAGCCAAAATCAATCTGGCTTTAGTGCCCTAACCGGGATCTGAAAAGAACTGGTGAGTTTGTAAACTTAAACAGAATGATTGAACCTAGGCAAGAATGGGCCATGAACAGGGCCAGGAAGAGCAGGGGGTGGAAGAAGCAGTGGTAAGTTTTGTAAACAAAGGAATGACAGAACTAAATGCCAGGTATGAGGCTAGAGGGTTTTCAGTTTCAGCTACTATTATGTGTATTTGTTGAGGAAACCAATGTTTCAAGATGCAAGGAACTTTTCTTAGGACATAAACAAGAAGCAGAGCTAGATTCTAATGCAGATGTCTCTGTCATGAAAGCCCAGGAGTTTCCTACTGTGCAGTGTAGCTTCCTCGCTGTTTAGTACTCATGGGCAAAGCACCTCAAGCACTAATCTAAGGTGTTCTGCTGTCACCCATGCCTCTCAGAACCCTTAACATTCTCAGAGACTGAGGCCAAATCCTCAGCTCTGCTATCAGAAGAACTTGTTTAGAATGGGGGCTCCTAACACTCATTTTGCCCTTGTGAGAGTTTGCCTGTGATTTCTGTTCCCTTAGGCACTGGAAAACTGGGCCTTCCCGCATTCTGCACAAGGAGATGCAGTCTGCATGAGAGAGACTGTCCAGAGAGGTGTTTGAGAAGGAAGACATACTTCTTGGAGTTTCCGAGAGGGGAGTTTGCTTCGACCTGTGTCAGGTAACCACCCTTTTCTGTGACGGCAGTGGCAGGGCTAGCAGTTGCAACTTGGTAGGAGTGGGAAAGGGAGCAAGGAAGAGGAAACTAAAACCTTAAGGTCTTGGGCCACTTCCTGTTTCTCCATCCAGTCACCACTTCAGAAAGTCTGCTTCCATCCCCACACTTCATCCCCTGCCTTATTTGTCTGACTTTCCTAATATTTACCTTGTGTCAAGTAGTATGCAAAGCAGTTTACCTATATCATGTCATTAGATCCTATTTCATACCACACAGCTGGTAGCATCAGAACTGGGATCCTCAATGGTCAACTTGACTTCTGAGTCAAAATCTCCCAGGTTCACATCACTGCTTCTCCTGATGGGTGAGTTTTCTTATGCCAAGGCTTACTGCCATTTTACAATGTTTTCAAAATCCCAGTATTACCTTAGTGCCTGCTCCAACTGCTTTCTTTCTCCTTTTGTTATCATCTTCACACAGATTCTTTGTCTCAAATTGCTTTTGTCACTAGATGTTAGCACTCTGTGGGGTCCTAAACTTCTTGGTGGTTTCTGAAATGGTTTTGAAGTGGTATTTAAAATTCGAAGAAAGAAATCCAATAGGCTCCAGTGTTGTTTTTAAAAAAGATTACAAAAATATTTTCTGAGCTTGGTCAAAGTAATTGATGGTAGAGACTGTGTAATCTGTAGTTAACAACATGGTGGAGCTGCCTTTTATATTTTTTTAGATTTCCCATGGTTGAGACTCAAATTTGTAAATGTTTTTGTACAGTATCTTTTCTATTTATAG